>JAMKCH010087527.1:939-17237 GCA_023653785.1 Ophioderma brevispina | reverse complement strand
CAGTGCCATTCAAGGCATGGCTCTGGAGGAAAGAATTAAAATTTTGGTGCAAAGAAGTGCAGTCTGAATGTAATAATAGGACATTTTTTTCACAATGAAACATTTTGTCATAGATTTGGCTTCAGTCTAGTACCAGCCCAACTATCATGACCGCATTGATATTTAAGTCAGTAATGGTGTTTGACAGACAGCAAATTAAAGGGGTATTAAGTTTTCTTTATTTTGGAGTTTGTATTTTAAAGGGACTCTAAATGTTTTATGAAATATATTGTAAATGTAGTAAATTATAGGTAAAAATGTTTTCATGAAAGTTTTTCCAAGTAAGTTGTTGTTGATAAGTTAACTTATTAACCACTTTCACATCTTATGGTTTGTTTTCATTGAGTTACCATAAATCAGGGGAAGTTGGAGTGATTTGGTTTGAAGCATTGTTAAAACATATTATAACTTTCAGTGAGGAAATTAGAGTAGAAGAGTGGAGGCATTCAGTTCCCATGAGTTAAAAATTGCCTAGAAAAATAGGACAAAATGTAGGCCATGGGGGTCTGTTGGGGGAAACACTGAAATAATAATTACAAGATGAAATTACTTGACCCTGCATATGGTAGATTTGTAATGCCAGTAATACCACTGATAAACTTTGGCAGAAAGTGAATGAACTTTCTGTTAAAGGTGCAACAAGAGATTTCACATATCAGGTGTCCCTAAAAAAATCGAAAGTACTGATTTTTGCACTGATGTAATGCTTTCGATCAAAAATATCCCCATCTGAAAGTATTAAGCTGAGAAATGTTTCTTTCTTACAAAAATTGTAAAATTTCTAATTTCGTATAGGAGCAAATACAAAATTCAGCCTACGTTTTTGTTTTACATTGAAATAAAGCAAATCAAAATCACCTTTTTTCTCTCTTTTAAGACATTTCTGCATGCAAATACAAGGTGAGATATCTATTGAGTGTCTAATCTATATGAAATTACTATTATGACACAATATTTGGGTGCCTCAAAATCTCTCGTTGCACCTTAAATATTTTCAGCAGTATTTGTAGATATGCATATTGTATTCAAATTTGATGTTAAAAGTGGTATAATAAGTTAACTTTACAATACTGTCAACTGTTTTTATACTTTTCTCTTATTTGTTTGTTGCTGTTGCAGGGACTGTCCAACATCATCCCAGCTCGTGATGGAAAGAAATCCTTGCAAAATGGGGACATGGAGAAACCAACTACCTCAATAGATGATGGTTTTGTGAAAAATCTTGAATCGAGCCCACAAAGATCAAGAGAGAGGCACTCGAGAGAGCCACACAGAGAAACGTACGACCCACAACGACACGCTTATGATCCGCACAGGAGAAACCAAGACAGAAACGGTCAACCAATGTATGACAGCAGGCGGCCAGTACGCGACGTGAGTCCCCAAGGTAGGCGTAGCAGACAGGATGGTTATAATGGCTCTTATGAACGACATGGGCGTTACGGAGACAATTACGGATATTCTAGAGATTATGTGCCGGGTAAGCCGCCTCCCGGTTCACCAAGGCGATCAAGATCAAACCAAAGCCCTACCCGAAGTTACAGCCCCTCAAGAGCTTACAACCATTCTAGAAGTTATAGCCCCACTAGAAATCATAGCTCTTCCAGAAATCACAGCCCGACTAGGGCTCGAAGCCCAAGTCCCGATAGAATCCACAACCATCCGTATGTTTCAGAAGGAAGCAGGGAGGTAACCATCAATTCAGAGGCCAAACGGGAGGAGGTTGAGTTCCATTTCGACGAAAGCGGACAGAGGGTAACTACGGGGCATACTGTGATTGCTGTCACAGCATATCGTGCAGGCCAGCCGGATGGACCCCCTAAACCACCACGCAGACAACAGTCTTTAAATCGCATTCATATACCGGAAGGTCCGGATTATGATCCAACATCGGCAAGTGATTCTCCTCATTCTGGTAACAATAGCCCTCGGACCTCAAAGCGTTCTGATGTTCAAACTTCTCACAGAGAGCCAACTTATGCAAATTATACATCATCAGGATACTCACAACAATCTCAAATCACCTACACGCAGAGAAGTCAACGTGTCAACATGATAACCGCAAAAGTGCCTGAATTGACCAGACAGCGATCTGTCCCAGAATCTCGAAGTGGCTACTATGACAATCCCCCGACTTATGGAGATGTTGAGGAATATCGTGCTAGAGCTGCCATGGGTGAGTACACAGACAGTAGACAGAAACCTGCCCATGTCAAAACAAGAAAGAATAAAGATACTTCGAATCGCATGTATCGCAGTGATGGCGAACTAAATGCGGTGCAAAGTGAACCCGAGTTAGATTGGTCAAGAAAACCGACCCAACTTCATCACAGCGATTCACTACGCACAGATCCCGGTACTAGGTACAACACAACGGAACGACCTCACAGACCAACTCATCTCAAGCACACCGATTCGCTGAGGTCAGCTCCAGGTGGTTATTCCTATGGCAACTCATGGCAGGATGAGCCAAGTTGGAAAAGGGATCCTAGACAGCGGTATCTACAAGAACAGCCGGCGTATCACAGCAGTCTTGACAGACCTTCAAGACGCGACCATGTCCCAAGGTCACAGCGACCTGTAAGTCTTCCATTTCCTGACAAATATGGTAGCAATGAGGTTAACTATAATTCACAACAGTATCAGCCACACAGGTATGACGAGCGCAGCAGGTCGCCCGATTATGCTCAAAAGTCGTCCCATCCTATGGACTACAGCCAGCAAGGTCATGATTCTAATAGCTGGCGACATGCAAAAAGAAGCACCTCTTCATCAAAACAAGGGTACAATAGTGACAGTGGTATTAGTTCATTCAGGCACCCATCAGAAGGTGAGCAAGTTGACCCAGTGTACGAGAATACTGACCGCAGACAAGATGATCCCTTATATCAAAACACCAATGGTTATCCAAAAGAAAGGAATGGAATTTGGGAGAGGGATGGAGGCGAGTATGTCATAAAGGGACCACATGAAATGCCTGTGGATGTCCCAGGAGAAATTATACAACAACAGACCAGTGCTCCTTTAATGGCAAATCCACCAGGGACACTAGAGGGCAGCAGAGCTGGTCTGCACACAGTGCCAAGAGATGAAATACAAGACGCCCCATCTTCCTCAACTCAAGATCCCAAATGGGCTGAGCATTTGGCCAGGAGAGAGCAAAGGCGTGAAGTATTAAGGTCTTCCTCCCAGGATAGTCTTGTGAGCAACGAATCTGATCAAAACCAATCCGAAAAAAGAAGGCACCCCCAGAGAAGACATACAACAGAGGTGCCATTGTCATTAGTTTCAGAGAGTGCCATTAAGCCACGGCAAGCTAATACGCAGGAAAGTGGTTACACAAACGATATGCCAAAACGACAGAGACAGGATGGTAGAGCGCCCTCGCAGGGCGAATATGTGCCAAATTCTACGTATCATGTGCCTTACAGTGATCCCAATGCACCTTATGCACCAAAGAGACCTTATGACCCATATAATCCATATCATTATGGGCCTTATGCAGATGTACCACGGAGAATGGATTATTCACCAGTACATTCAATGCCACCATACAAAGGTTACCCAGAGTATGGCCACCCAATGCCACCAATGGATCCCAGATACAGGGCTCAGTCACCCACTCGCATGCCGTACGGGCCAGGACATCCTTCTGGTAACCAGCACGCACCAGGTAACCAAAGCCCCACCATACCAAGGGAGGCAGATGGCTGGACAAATAGGCCATATAGTGAAGGGGCACCGCAAAGATGGCCAGGTCCAGATCCAAGATATGGACCACCAGGATTCGTACAGGAACCCTACATGCCTTATAATCAAGCGAGGGAGACATACAGTGCTGCCTATACCATGCCACCTTATATGCAACAAGGTGGATACTATCAGCCACCGATTCCATCTGCAATGTTTTATGGATCACACTATCCAGGGGAAGCTGCCCCAGGACATCAGTCTGTACCACCCCAGATAAGTTCAGCACAGAGGTCCCGCAGTGTGGATGCCGCAGAACTTAGAGCCAGTGTACAGCAAGAAGTGCAAGCATCACCACCAGCTTCACCTTCAGCCTCCCTCTCACCTCATAGAAGTTTGAGTCCAGACGAAAAGAACAAAAAACTGGAAGATCTCCGACAACGAGTTAAGAGTTATATGCCCGGGGAAGAGAGGAAGCGCAGTCATAGTGTTGGAAGCTCCAAACCAGCACGAGAAGAAGTGATAGCTCCAACAAAAGCAGATGTCGCTCATGCTCAAAATGTACCAAGTGAATCTAATATACCTCCAAGCCAATCACATGCATCAAGTGAATCCAAGCCAGCTGAACAGAAAGAAACTGCCATCCCGACTGCAACCTCGGTTGGTGCAAAGCTTTTCTTAAAGAAAAAGAAAGAAGCAGTAATAGAGGATCTCAAGAAGAAGATGATAAGAGAAAGGCAGTATGGAAGCGAGCCAGAACTGACAACTGATAGAGAAGTGCCATCCAAATCAAGTTCTGCAAGACCTTTAAGAGTTACGGGAGGTAGTTCTGGGAATGATGCAACAGATAGCAGAGAAAGTCGGAGGAAAGCAGACAAAGCAGCTGAGGTTGCTTTGAATGAGTTAGAGCAGATGTATGCCTTGCTGGACCGGGAGGCAGAAGACTTACTGATGACTGGTGAATATGAACAACAGTATGACCGACTAAATGAGTTGAAGATCAGAACAAGGCAACGATTAGAAGAGATTAAGCTGGAAAGAGAGCTGGAAGAGGAGGGTTTGACACCACCCTCTCAGAGAGGGAAACGGCGTCCCAGACGTGAACGTGCCAAATCTGACATCACTCCAAGTTACAGATCGCAGTCTTTGACAAATTTGACACAGAGTGATGACGAGAGACAACAGCAGTTCTTCCCGTATCGTACAGCTCAACACCCAGATAACTTAAATCTGGATGATCAGTCATATAAACCACCTGCAGATCCTAGGATGATGCAATTTATTAAACGAAACACAGATTCCAGCTCCGATGAAGATGATGCTGAAGTGCGAAGACCGCAGTCTAATATTTACCGTGCACCGCGATCAGAAGACTATTTGGGATATAGTTCTGACAGCAGTCCAAGTCCCGAACGGCGCATGAGGAATTCCAAACGCAAGCCTGTTGCTCAACCACGCAAAAGTGTGCAAGATGGAAAGGATCCTGTGCTTCCCGAATATGTCAAGAAATCGTCGGCAAATACAGATCAATCAGCTCCTAAGTCAGGATATGATAGTGATAAAAGCGGGAGAAGTTCACTAGCAGATAGGAGGAGGGAGTTCTTTTTATCCAGTCCATCACCTAGTCCAGATATAGTTGTTGACCTGGATCGGCCAATTTCACCTAAGAAAGAATTGAATGTTGCTGTCACTGAAATTACACTGCTAAGGAGTAGCGCAACATCAACTTTACAAAGTTCAAGGACAACATTGAGAAGTGTAAGTCCACTGGCAAGAAGCCATAGTCCTTTATCACAGACCGATCCACTTGCACCTCGTGCTAGAAGTGCCAGTCCATCACCACATTCAAAAGATGAAAAAGAGAAACCTTTGAGAGGAAATACTTCTCAAGAACCGGTGGTCATTAGTGTGTCTCGAAGACCAGTTGAGCAAAGTCCACCAAAGAGACCCGTTCCAGCTCCAAGGAAGGGCGTTCCGCTTCTTAATGTGCCATCAGTTGAGAATCAGCCTCCAGGTACAAGAATGAGTGTGAGTTCTGTCTCTACAATTGACAGTACTGGATTATCACAGCCGTTTGAAGAAATGGGCAGAGAGTATGGTGCCCTTGTTGGTGAACATTATCCCCACATCTCCGAACGCGATTTGAGCCGTCATACTTCATCCATGGAATCTCTTGTTCAAACTGTTACTGAAGTGCCAAAAACTTTACGGAAAGAAACGCTTAGTCCCAGGCCCCCGACCCCACCAAGTCAACCCCCTCCTGAAACTGATACTGAGAAGTCAGGTGATGAATCCCAAAAGAAGAAAACGGGAGGTATATGGGCTTTGTTAGGCCCAAAGACTGAACCGCCAAAAGTATCAACAGCAAATAAAACTGCACCTATACCTTCTCCAGACCCAACTCTTAGTTCAGACAGTGAAAGTGAAAGGTTTGAAATACCCGATAGCACTGATGAATCGTTTCAGACACCAAGATCAACGACACCCCCTCTTTCTCCTCCACCCCAAATGGAACCAGAACTAACTCAGCAGGTGGAGGAACCCGTTCAGGCTACTATGGTGACCGCACCCGAACTTCCGCCAGACCTTTTTCAGATGCCACTTGAAGATTTAGACACTATTCCATATATGGACAGTGATGCAGAGTCTTCAAATGTGACGGGTTCAAAAACTGGGAGCGAACTAGTTCCATCTGAGCAGGGACATGATGATATACCTTTTATGGACAGCAGCGATGAATCCGAGACTGAGGATATGAAAAGAAGGAGGGAACCGGTCAGAGATCACCAGGAACTGCTTCGAGGACCAAATGCTTCTGCACCCCTAGCTTATGATGAAAACGGTAAGTGCCAATGTTAAAATCGCATGTTATTTACTCTTGTCATTTTAGGCCATTGAGTATCAAATTCAGCATAAGAACTTGTTTTAATTGTACTTGTATTTGTACTTTGTCTTGGTTAATGTGTATGTATGTGTTTTTGTTTGTGTTTCTTGTACTGATTTTAAGTCACCCTGTAAGCCCTTTTAAAAGGAAGATTCCATAACCTGACCCATCTGACACACTTACGAATTCGGAAACCTTAACAGAATAAACCTGTGCTTTGTTCCGTGAAGGGTTCCAAATTCATAAGTGTGTCAGATGGGTCAGGTTACGGAAACTCCCCTTGTAAAAGCAGAATGAACAGCAACAAAAAATCCAAAAACATGCACTTTGTATAAAGTGCATTTATCTTCCTAGAGTCAGTGACATCATTGTGTTATTCAGTGGCCGCAGCATGCAATCGCGTGCGTAGATTGAAAGAGCTGGCGTACACTCGCAATGTCATTCATGACAAACTGCTGACAATTAACACACTCAGGAATATTTTGATCACATTTTTTGTTATAAATGGGATGTGAACTCATCTAGATATATTGAAAATACTATACCTTTGGGTTCACCAAAAGAATCCTGAAACAACAATGGTTATGCATTATTTTTTTATACATTTTTTCAGACATGGAATTGGTTTGTGGTTCTGTTGACAATAAAGCAACATGTTTCTTGATTTTTAGTAAAATGTTTTGCGTCATTGTTGTTTGTGTATGTGTGTATGTAGGTACGTAACATGTTTTATATGTGTGTGTGTACGTATGTACATGTATGTGTTTTATCATGTATGTGCATGTGTATGTAGATGTTTTATGTACGTATGTACATGTATGTGTGTGTGTACATATGTACATATGTATGTACGTACGTAAGTACACGTATGTGTGTGTACATATGTATGTAAGTACATATGTACATGTATGTGTACACATGTAAATATGTGTACGTATGTAGAAATGGCAAACGTTTGTCTGCAAATGTTTATCTCTGCTGCTCCATTAGTTTAGGCTAGTCAAGATTCTTCTGATATCATTGCTGTTTCCTTCTTTCTATTTAAAATAGATGTTTGAAAGGGATTATGGGCATCAGGAAAATTTATTAAGGGAATTTTTTTCTTAATATTAAAATGATGATAAATTAATTTAAAGAAAAAATGTTTCTACTCTTTTGATATTCTCTGGATACTCCTTTGTCAGATTTTATTTAACCAATGTGACACTCCTTCATTTTATTACGGTAAGCGAGCTTAACATATGAACGTCTTTTCTGTCATAATTTAGGAGTTGTTAAACACTAATATTGTACTTTTTCATTCAATTTTGTGATGGCAGTCTTCTTGATTAAGTCGTCATTTATTCAAGGAGTGATAATAGCAATCAATCAATAACCCAATGAGAATACTTGACACACACAACGACTCTCGCAAGGTACGTCAGCTTCCACGATGCTCATGTTTGAATCTTTTTGTGTGACTTGTGGTTTTTATTTGAACAGATTTTTATACAAAATTGGTAGAAGTGGGGAAAGATGCCCCTTCCTCCTCAAATTCATTCATCTATTACTGTCAAGTTGGTAAGTGAGAAAAAGGGGCTTAACCATGGTGGTGTTAGCGTTCTAATCATTTCATTGGCACAAACAGGTGTGGAGCAAAATTCTGCCATTCCAGTCACTGGTGTATTGATGGTGTGATCGATACCTAATAATGACAATAATCTATAATGACAATAATCAATTAATTGATTATAGTGCAGTGATTTTCTGAAGTTGTGAAATCATTGTGTTTTTAGTAATACAGCCAACAGAAGATTTGGGCTGGTATTCTGAAAGAGAGTCTAACTTTAGACCTGGGTTTAAACCAGGGTTAGTCCTACATAAGTGGACCTTTTTTCCTTCCAATGTACTTTAAAATGTGCTCTTACGTGTGAGAAAATTCCTCATCGATGGGCTGCTTCAGCCCATCCATGAGGAATTTTCTCACCCATTGCATTTAACTTTCACAGTATTTTGAAAGGAAAAAAGGTCCACTTGTGTAGGACTAACCCTGGTTTAAACCCAGGTCTAAAGTTGGACTCCCTTTCAGAATACCAACCTTGAAGAGTAAATGAATTAATAAATTGCCATTAATAGATATGGCTCGCTTGGGGTGTCCATGCTTGGATAGCAGAATTTTGTTCCAATGGCGAAGGCTTACTAACAACCATCCCATAATATGGGGTGGGGGCACACATTTTTTGAGAGACATAGAGACAAACAGACAGAAAGACATAGAAAGACATGTAAGAAACACACATGCACATCAGTGATAAGGTGGTGGGTATTTGTAGGAGAGTGCAACTATTAAATTGTAAAATTGAGTTCAGTTAGGTGTTGGTTTTGGTAGTCTAAGAAATGGATTAATTAAGGTAACTTGGGCTGTATTTTTTTAATGGGACTCTTCATCAGTGAGATAAATGGAGATGGATTGGAAATGGTGAAGTGGAAAAGATCTACAATTTCATAGTAGTCTAAAGCAGGTCATGGTACATGGTACTAATACTGAAAAAATAAATAAAATATTTTTTTTATCCCCCTTTCTTGAAAGCAGAAGGGAGATTTTGCGATAGCACACATGTCCGTATGTATGTAAGTCCCATTTGGTTATTTTGTTAGGTTTTTATTTTTCAGGTCTTCAAAAAGTTGAAGTCCAATTGAAACCAGACTTGGGGTTAAGGTGCAATAGGGGTTCCTTCATATGTGGATGATGTAAAAGGTCATGGACCAAGGTCAAAGGTCATCTGAGCTCATGTTCTATACTGCTATCTTGCCAGGGGGATCATGCAAGTTTACTTGCTGTATTTTTAAAAATTAAATGGCATCCTTTTGCTCAGTATGAATATTCTTATGAGCCAAGCCATTCAATAAACACCAATGTTTCTATCCAAATGACTTTTAATCTGTAAAGAGGCTCTTTTGTGTGTAATAACAGCTATAAAGAATAAGGGAAAAATAACTTCAAAGTAGTCGTTCTTACTGTGCTTGGAATAGATTGTACTTGTGAGATAGACAAAAAATGCTTGAAAGCAAAAATCTGTGCAAAATCATAAAAAGTAATAGTGAGCAGATGTGTGAATGGGCAAATGTGGGGTGAAATGGAGAGTGTGTAATAAGGCTGCATTTCTTCTGCCATCTTTATGTTGCAGTGCCCCCTCCCCATGACTAACATGTTTTCATGTGTTCACATCTCCATGCCAACTTTAATGTGCAATATTGTTTATAAATGTCACATGTTAGCAGACCTATTCATGCTATTCATGAGGTAGATAAGAGAGCAAAATACAGGTTAAAACTTGAATGTGGGGTTGACTGAAGGGAAAGAATATGAAGAAGAAATCATGTACTGCATAGTCCATAATAAATGCCCCGGAGGGTGTGAAAGTTTTCAAAAAGGGGAGCATTTATTATAGGTAATTTGTTCAGTTATATATTTCCATCGCAAACCATGGCCTGCACATCTGGAATACCTCAGTGCTCCCACACAAAAAGATCGATGTTTAAGCAAGCTTAGCAATGCCAACAATGGGTGCATCTACAGCTCTGTGAAAATAGCATATCCGCCAGCTAAAATGGTCTATTTGACACTTTTTTACATGGAGAGGTGTAATTTATATGAAAATCTACATTTACAGTATCTTCACTTTAATTTGACAACGTACTGGATGAATTGTTCACATATTTTTTGCAGTGCCATTACCTTGGAGGAAAGTTCAAGAAAATTGGAGGAAAGCAATGTTTTGTTACTGTATCAGAATTTTGACCTACTTGACCCTCCAATCCCTGCCTGACTTTTTAAAAAATCGTTTATACTGTATATTAAGTAGCTTACAAATTCAATTTAAAGAGAGGGACTTGTGGTGCTTTTGAAACTTGGCCAAATGTTGGAAAAGAAAAGAACCGGGACGTGATGGAATTTGAGACTTTTAGGCAGGAGTTGTGATCACATGCTTTATAGCATTTTGCTCTCTTATCACCCAACATTAAGTACATGTATTAATGTATCCACGCAATAAGCATTGCATTGTACTGTGATATTGATTTCTGTTGTCAGGTTTATATCGATTTGTGTCAGTTTTGTTAGGTTTAATGTTTTCCAGTTGAGTTAAGTGACTTTGTGGATTTTTGTTCAATTGAAATTGTGGTTTGTAACTTGGTGTTTATGTGTTAAACATTTCTTTGTAAAAGGCCTATTTGGAATTACTGTAAGTGACATTTAGTGAGCTCATTTTGAAGTTTTGATGATAATGCTCTGGGATCATAAAAGGATTAACACCTTAAAATGAAAATGTTAGGATGTTGAAGCATTCCATGGGTTGTCAAGCCTCATCTCTATGAGCCATTTTCTGTAGTACTCTTAACAAAAGAAGGTTGCCACCCCCTATAATTTTGTTAATGAAACATCCGATGATTGATTTCATATCAACCTATAGCAATGGGTCTTCTGTCTCTTGCTATTGATACCAAATAAGTACCAACATCCCCCTCTGTTTGATATCATAATGATGTCATAATCACAGCAAATCTCAAATTACCAGAATTTAAGCTGAAAATATTATTATTATGAAAATATGATTTTTTGTTTTAAGGCAAAATCAAATGAAATAAATGATTTTGGTGGATTTTCTGCTGAATATGAAAGAAAATAGCTATTTTGACTTGCATAGTAAATTTTATGCTTGTATCACTAAGACTTTTTCCTCTGAAGCCAAAAGTAAATCTTTTGAGGTTTCTTTACCCCTTATCTTGGAACTTAGAAATCCTACCTTAACCCCAGGAAAAGTGGTATGGTCCATTTTTTTTTGCTAACGGTCCATTCATACCTTGCTTCACTGAGATAACAATCGCTTTCTGCCACTACTCAATGCAACTCAATGCAAATGTAGTTAAAATTAATTTAATTTTATTGCCGTAATAACCATGATGCAGTATTTTGGATACAACCATAGTTATGGCAACTCAACTCACACAGGTGCAGTGAACGAATGAACAAAGGATGGCCCAATAATTAGCTGGGACCTTTTGGTGGTTCATTTGAGGGGAACCAAGGGTTGCGCTGTTTCACAAGGTCCATGTTGTGACAGGTACTTTAAACCTTTCGCACCTATAGAATTCCTGAGCATTTCTTGCAAATAAATACTTAAAAATACATTCAGATAATATTTTGGTATCTCAAATATGGAACAATCTAAAAGATGAAGTTTGGTATCATTTAGAAGTTTATAATGTCCTTTACAACTTCAAGCAAGGAGTTTTGACATGGAGAATGCATGTGAATTGCTATGCTAAGAAATCTAGACATGTCTTTAGGTGACCGTTCAAAAATGAAATCCTAAAATTAATTGGGGTTTGAAAAGGTTAATACATGATGTAGCCAGTCAGCCAAAGCTTACATTTATTTGTGAAGTCGGATTGCTTCACTTAAATCAAGCTATTCTACTTTATAATCTGAGAATTGAAAGTCAGTCTCTGTCACAAGGTGTCCGTCTTTATTCCTGAACTCCAAGATAAATTCTTTCCGACTGACCCAAAGAGGTGGGATGGAGTAAATAGCTTCACTGCCTTTGTTTTGTGCCATAACTTTCAAAACCAGTACCCTATTTACCACTACTCCTCCTCTAATAAATGCCTTCTTCAAACTTTTCTAAATAAAATAATGACACTGCTGCTCCCCTGGCTGAGCTTGCTCTCACAGAGAACATGCTTGCTAAGGCTGAACAGCGTACATGTACATTGGTCCTCAGGCAGTACCTTTCACCCCATTTGCTGAAAATGTAACAACATTTCTTCTGCAAAATCTAATTGACTCCTAACTTTGATACCTTCATTCTTTTCATAGTGCAAATGTCCATTCCTATCCATCACAATTGATAGGTTACTGCATCATTGATGCACTCGTTTAGGTATGTTGGTACAAGGCTGTGAATCACAAAATGTCCTTTTAACATGAATAAAACAGTAACCTTTCATCAAGGCAAAATTTTGAGGCATCTTTGACAAAGACTAATAAAAGAGTACAAATTTCTTTAGTGCTCCGCGAGCACATTTGTGTTCCAGCAGCACAACTTGTTGATGGAATCTCAACTATGCAGATACAGTACTACCAATTACAAATTGGGAGTTTAGTGAATAACTGACAAGTACATCTAGGCCCATGCATCAAAATAGGAAAGTAAATCCTACAGCAGCTTGTTAAGCAATCTTTGGTGTGTGCTGCAATGGTAAAGTAGCAGATGTATTTTGAAGGTATTTTTGTTTCAATGTACATAACAGAACATTGTCTATTCTGATCTCATGTCTGGTAAGATAAGATAAAATAACCTGATAAAATGCAGTGACCTTTTCCTATAAAGAATTAGAAGTTTTTTTGACTGAATGATGCAAATGGTGCTGAAGAGAAAACTGAATATTTCTGTATGAAGTGATTAACTTTCCTAGTGCAAAAATATCAAGAAATGTGTTTTTAAAGGCACTGTTAATGATTTGCTAAATCAGAAGATTTAGATTTTTAAAAATCTCTTAAAATGTCATGTCAGATTTTGTAACACCCTGTAATTTAAGTGATAAGGCTGAAAGCAATCCAGTAGCCATTGTTGGAGCCTTGAATGGGGATTCACTGTAATTATTTTTGTCAGCACACAGCTTTTCTTTCTTTTTCTTTCAATTTTTAATTGAAAGCCTTAGAAGAATTCTTACAGACTTATCCTTCTCTTTTAAAGGTGCATGTTTCGATCGTCTTTGGGACCCCCCCCGATTTACCCGGAAGTAGTATCGATTTTGATATCAGATGAAAGGCCGTATTTTTCTCATTGTTGTCCTAAAATTTGAGCCACCAAATCCCTGTCATTCCCAAGATATAAACAAAAACCCGTCGTTTTAGTGGTTAAAGTGACAGGAGGAGATTTTTTTAGGATACAAATTTCTCTCAAATTGCACAGGATCGATTGTAGACCACTTACCAAGAACGTTCCAACGGTTTATTGGACAAACAAGTACAAAAGAAAACAGCAAACCTTGTTTTGAACTTGCCTGACTATCGTAATTGTCCCCATAGAACACCGTGCTTTGACTTTCTGTCGTGCACGACAGAAAGTACTAAATCATCATATTATTACATAAAGACGGCGTATTCGGCTTATTCACTTCAGGTGTGATCTAATACATTGGAAAGCATTCCAAATATGCAAAAAACCTGGGTTCGAAAAAAATTGGGGGCGCTTCTTTCTGGAAATCTCCTCATGTCTCTTTAACCATCAATATTAGCACAGTATTGAATAGGGCTTTGCAACATGCATTATTGCATCTACCATCAAAACCACAAAGTTGTTTCCCACGGTACTTGACGGGGTGTATGTGCAAGTGCCAGGCTCTCATATCAAGTAGAGAACACAATACACATAAATCGGAACAAGCACCTTTAAACTCTGTTGCAAATTTAAAATATTTTTGTACTTTTATGCACATTGCTATCATTGATTTTCTTGATTAGAAGTTAAATTCATAAAAATCAAATTTTACTTTATTTAACAAGCATGCATGTAATAATAAACCGTGTAAATAGTAAAGTGAATATAATCTTATAAAGCCATAATCTGCCATTTGTGATGATGATGATAAGACTCTGCCCTCTGTAGACTTAGCATGTGTAACTCTGCAATCGTGAGCAGACGATGTTGTCATAATCATGCAGTTGCATTAACTGGTTTACACATAAATAGATACTTAAATAAATACTACTACAACAGCAACTACTGATTCCCAAACACCTTTTTAATAACTTTTCTTCACTGAACCATAACAGAATACTGAAATTATTTGTCTCTTTATCCATAATGAAATTTTTAGAATAGTCATCAACCATATGATTATTTGTATTTTAGCTGGTACCCAGCAATAGCTTTTAATAGGTAATAATGCACATGAACTCTTTTTCCTTTAAAATATGCCTACACGTTTATTTTGACTTAAAAGTGTCATAACTTTTTTGTAAAATCCAGCCTTGAGGCCCTGGAACAACGAGATTTGTGACATTATGTTGGAAAAATTTGAATTTCATCCCGTCAATTACTATGGCGATACAATTCAATATGGAGGCTATTGTGATGTTGATAATAATCGATACAAAAGAAATAGAACTGAAAAATGAAATGAACATCTGTGATAGATTGATAAAACTCCAGGTATCATCATCACTGTTTCTTTGAAATGATTGATAGATGGAGATGACTCAGTCTCATGATGCTAGTATCAGGGTATAAGGGTTACAGTTATCAGGTCAAATTTACTCTATAAGCTACAATATTTGTGTACCATACCTACAGTAGCTGCCATTTGTGACAAGAAATGTAAATATTCTCGATCATAGGTCAGTGGTTCTTTTAAATTGAGACAATACTAGATGTCAGAAATTAGAGGGGCAGGGGCTAGCTATTTCCATTACATCTTTAGATGTGTGAATGTTGTGTTTTCAGAAGAAGGTTCTTGAAAGCCAAAATTTCTATTTAGAAATACAATTTCTCTGGGTTGGGATATGAAATATGAAAATAAAAAACGTTGATGTAGGCCAAAGAAGAAAATGTTGTTTGTCTCAGAAGACTACAGGCATAGCTTTAAAAATTCAAATTTTAACCCTTTTTGAGGATGCTTGAGGTGTCTTTTGGGTTCCAGCCAGTAGCATTTGGAAAAATGGCCCAAAATGCAAAAAAAATCCAAACCCCTTTTTTCAGCTAAAGAAGGGTTTTGTAGAGTTGGCTTAATTTTTTAATACAAATTTTGCTTCTGAGACCAACCTTTGTGCCGTATCTCAAAAGGTGAAGGAAAATGAGGTCCATCTCTGAATCACAGTGTATGTACTTCGTCTCGCCATTTACCGATTACTTCCAAGTTGATGAGAAACTGACAATTTTCACCCCCTTTATAGTGATTTGGAATTGACACATTATGTTGAAACCATAATTTTTAGCCTCCCTTGAAAGGAAATAGATATGCATGAAGTTCTGAGATGTTGGGATGACCCCTCTTGTATACACCCTTTGCCAATACACTCATCTAAGATAATCATACGTGGCAGCTCTTACATCTCTAACCAATCTTCCAATCAGTTGACAAGCTTGTTACTAGAGGTTGGTACACATGCCAAGTACAAGCATCATCTTTCTTTGTTCTTTGACATTAGTTATGGAATTAGCGAAGCATCCGAGGTCAAATTCTTCATCGTATTTCAATAGTATTTGAGATGAGGTTGAATGGTATGGAAGGTGAAGACACCCACATTAGTGTATAGTCTGACCGGTATGAAATTGACAGAAATAGTTTGAGGCTTGGCATGTCCAGAGCACCAGAATATTGATTTTTAGTGTCTAATGCTAAAATCACTCAAGAATTCTGACACCATTCTGAAAACAAGTATTTAAAAAAAACTGTGCCGGGTCGCCAGGCATAATTTTACAAGAAATAAGAACATTAGAACATTAAAAAGCATTTAAAGGAGTAGATGGTTTTCTAGTTTTAAGTTGCACTTTTATTACAGAAACATGTATAGAAAGAAATCTCATAACTGAATTAAAGTATATGTTTGATACATGAGCATAAGATTGCATTAGAACCAATCACCTTGTTTACAACTTGATCTCCCGTTGACCTTTGACCTTGGTGTGTGACATTTGAC
>JAMKCH010087526.1:831-12729 GCA_023653785.1 Ophioderma brevispina | reverse complement strand
CTGCAAGCTCACTCTTTGGAACTACGCATATAACAACTGTGCTATACTTTCAGATGACATTGGACATGATTTTCAGTATGAATTGATGCGGCGGTCAAAAGTGGTGAGGGCGGAGGACGGGAATCGAATAATTTTTTTAAAGGGCCTTAACAAGTGTTCAAAGTACTTATGAACAAGATTGTAGATCCCATCCCCAGGATCCCATCGCTGTCTTGGAGTTTTGGAATAGCAATAGAGACCCGGACGCTAATACTTGCCCAAAGCCAGTTCTGTTGTAGAGTTGGGTACGAATCAGTGATTACAATAATTTTAACACTTTGTTACCTATTTGAAATGATGGTGGAGGTCTGATGAACTTAAGCTGCCTTTAGCACTTGCATAAAAGTACAAACAGCGATGGAATGTAGGCTGCAGTAATAAATTCTATTTAATACCTGCTGAATTAGCTGCGTTTATTTGACCCATCCTCCCGCAGGCAACTTAGTCTTTGTCAAAGACGCCTCGCATTTTTATCCACCAACCGCGAGCGCGCCGATGGCGCGTGTCGAACGCCGAAGGCGTGAGGCCGAGCGGAGCGAGGCTTACGACTGAACTTTGAGCGGTCCAGAGAGGGGCGGACTCACACAAATTGAATAAATAATCAAAGCCTTGATAAAAGGCTAAGGCAACTATTGCTCTGAGGTCAATGTTTTAGTCCAAAATATATATTTCAAAAGTATTTTTTTCCATGACCATATTTGAAATCGGCAAGAAAATATATTCAAATGAATCCTAGTCTTACGTCAGTGACACCGGGTCATTTGGGGACGGGGGGACTTGTATATTCCAAGGTGGATATCATGCTTATATATATATGGCCGGCCTCTCAAAATGTTGAGCGTATTTGCATAAAAGAGAACAAAATAATTTACGAGTATTCAAAATATCACAACCTAAACACGCAATTGACAAGGTAGAATCATACCCTATGTATTTTCGATGATTTTGATGCCCTCAAAATGTACGCGCGTACATCGCCTGATCTCTCGAGCTCTCCAAACAACCCCAATTATGCGTTTTTGTACATGAGCATGATATCCACCTTGCAATACAAGTGCCACCCTCCCCCCGAAAGTCACACGAAATTATAGAGTAGCCTTAAATTTGTGTGAATGTTACTCTATAAAAGTATGAACAAATTATCAACCCCTCACAATTCCATCCTCCCCCTTGCACTGTTTAGTTACGACCCATAGCTGTTGAGAAGCAATCCCCAAACCACTGACTTTTCATGTTATAACGTAAAACGGAATCTACCTTCAGCGTTCAGTTGAAAAGGTTACAAATACATGCGTCCCGAAAAAAAATTATCGACTGCAATCAATGCATTGAACATAGTCCTAATTTTGTGAGCGCCGTATAAACACGTCAACCCTCCTTCAACGTGTCAAACTCAATCTCAATAAAACTGTATGATAACATTTTAACCTACAACAAAATATAGAAGTTTGAATCTTTGACCCTTTCACTGTTTTCATTGCTTAAAATAAAATATAATACTGAAAAATCAAGATATTTTCTATCACTTAATTAAATGTAATTTCCAAATTGCGCTCATTAATGTGTGGATTTGTTTCAGTACTGTTATAATCGAGAGCGAAACAATTAATTTTCACTCTCAGAAATGTATGTAATTCTACATATTAGGTTTAAAAAGGGGACACTCTTTGTATTTTCCTGTATATTTACAGATGGTTGATAGGCCTAGTTAATTTACGGTGAAATGTAAATTAACGCTTCTATTAATATACCGTACTCTGTATATTTACAGCAAAGGATCATTTCAAATACAACGAATGTTTGTGGACCTACATATAATACTGAATTATGACCGTCATGTTTTTGTTTCTCAAAATAAAAGCATCAGGAATCCTAACATTACTTGGACATTGTCACGCTTCAACGAAACAGAGAAAAAGTCCAATTTCTGAGATTTCTAGATTATGACACAGGATAAATCACAAGAAATTGAGCTGTAAAATGACACTAAAACAACTTTATAGTGTACCGAATTCTGAAGATAAAACAAAAGGGATCATTTGGGGTATTTTCAAAGCGAATGTGGACATAAGGACATAACTGTCCGCTGCATCATCACACGTTGATGGATTTCAATGATACTAACTTGAACACTTATAGGCTGGTATTCAGAAAGTGAGTCTAACTTTAGACCCGTGAGGTTTAAACCAGAGTTAGTCCTACAAGAGTGGGCTATATATTTCCTTCCAACGCGCTCTAAAATGGGCTGTAACGGGTGAGAAAATTCCTCATGGATGGGCCAGAACGACCCATCCATGCGGAATTTTCTCACCCGTTACATTTAACTTTCACAGTATGTTTAAAGGTGAAAAGGTTCACTCATGCAGGACTAACCCTTGTTTAAACCCGGGTTTGAAGTTAGACTCCCTTTCAGAATGCCAGCCAATGAGCCCAACACACTGACCTTTTAAAGAGTTCTTTTATGTTTTTGTTTGTTTTTGCCGTTATTGCCTCAAAAACATGAAAATAAGAAATTAGAAAATATTTGTAGAATGTCATCTTTCATGGCAAATATCTCAAAAACATGTCTGGCGACCTGTTCTCATGTGTATATTATTATATATTCACTTTATACTTTAATTCCTTCTTTCGTGTTATTTTAGGGCTCTTCTTATAGCCATTATTGGTATGTTGGTCGTGGTATCATTTGCCTGCATGGCCGGATTAGTGATGTACGCCAACTACAAAGATTGTGATCCCTTTGATGCTGGATACGTCCAAGTCAGTGACCAGGTAAACAGCGCTCTTTATTCCGTGGTGTTCTTTTCTTCGTTTTTTCAACAAATAATACAATCTTTATTTCAAAGATAAGAGATTGTGAATCTTCATTGGAAAATAGACGGTTTTAAATAGAATACATGAGTCACGTGAGGCAGTAGAGGCCTACGATCTAAACCGGAAAGACAAAATAGAAAACACCTCCAACCTTTAAATCAACATTTACCAGACAAAACAAAAAAGAATGATGGAATGTTTGACCCTTATACAGTGTGTCCCAATAAAAACGCAACACTTTGTGCCAAAAGCATATGACTATTTGTTATTTGTTGTAAGAATTGAGGGTTATCCCTGAAACTTTCATAGTGATAGTCAAAAGTTTTTAAGATATGACCCCAGCAATCAAGTAACCCGCAGGACCCTTTTTACAAAATGAGGAGCTGGTAACCACAAGGGTGGCACTGAAGAACAGAATTGCAAATACAATTTGGATTGCAATCAACATTTAATTGGCCAAATTTCTTGCAGAATAACATCTACTGGATCAAATAACTGCATTTACGTAATTGTTATTGAACTGATAATGACAACAAATTATCATTGGTGATAAAATACATTTCAAGACGATAAAAGAGAAAACTATGACTGAGTCATCGACAAATTTCACGTTACGTAAAATGATAAAATGCGTTGGGTTGCAACTTGTTACATTCTGAACTTCATTAAAGCAAAACAATGTTTTCAACACCAAACTCAACAACAATATCAGTATATTCATTCTGTCGTTCAATTTTTGGGTTAGGATAACTCATTTGTGTGCTGTCACAAATTATGATGATTGATTAGCTCTATTCCAATGCTGTCTAATTTGGACACGACGAGGCGTTTGTTGAACATACATTTCTAATTCCATCTCATAAGTGTCTTAAAAGGCACGTTTATTAGCTGTGATAGAAACATATTTGTTTAGATCCTGTCATTTAAAACAAACAATAAAATGATGGTTTTCTCTTTAATTGAACTCTTATTTACTGTAAATCAAAATATTGTTCAAACAGCGGATTGTTTTAACACTTCAGCGTATTACATTTATATCTTCCACATAAAGATGCAGCAAGAGGCGTTGCACACGATTAACACTCAAACATGTAAAACAGTTGTTATATTAATGATTAAAATACATTAAGGTCTTAATTCGGGCTAATATTAGTACAGTAGCACTATCAGTAACCCACCCAAGAGAGTCCAAATATTTGAAATTTGCAGGAGTAGTAAAAGTGAAAGATAAGTCTGTAGAATAACTTATATTTTCCAAATTAAAATTGACACAAAGGAAGAAAACAGCATTGTTCAAAGATATGAATCTCCATTCAAGTATGTGTTGTAGTAGCATGTGTTTGTATGGACAGTAATGACTTAAATATCCGATTTTGTCTTTTTGCTTTCAGTCTTATCACCTCCAGGGTATGTTAGAATACGTACACTTGTTACAAGCATGCAAACATGGTTTTTGATGTTTTTTTTAGATTTTCTGATTTGGCAAATCAATGATAGTCCCTCTACGCTTCAAAGAGTTAATATTATTCATTAATACTGTAACACCTGTTTAAACATGTTTTATGTTGCTATACCTCAAATCAATACTGTAATTTCTGGAGAAAAATGACTAATAAGAAACATCATGCCTCAATCGTGTCACCAATTTTAAGCCCAAAAAAGGCCGTAAATTTACAGAAAACTTGATGAAAAGACAATTTGTACCTCTAGTAAACCACTTAAGAGGGTTTTTATCATTGAAAACAATTGTTTGCAACAGTACAAACAAAAAGCAAAGAAAGTCGTAGTGTGTCAAATGACATGTGGTAATATTATGGTTCTCTTTGGCAGCTTATTCCTTACTTTGTAATGGATATATTCGGTCACATGCCAGGTCTACCTGGTTTACTGGTGTCTGCCGTCTTCAGTGCTGCTTTAAGGTCAGTTATTGTTTTTATTTGGTAATATCAGCATGAAAGTACAATAACAATGCAAATAAAAAAAGGACACTGACGAATATACAATCCAGAAAAAACACCTGGCAAATATAAAGTACTTACAAATCCATTCTTGGATGAAAACACACTGACACCAAAGCTGACAAACCTGGTATAGGGTTTCACACCACTAAATACTGGTCCCATTCGTTCCTGTACAAAATGGGCGAGATGAAAACGTCATTTTCTCCTTAATGGAACATCTCAGACCTTAAAGCTAACATTCTGCTTGAAGATCATCATATCTCCTACCCAATCAATCATGAAATAAGGGTAGTTATCCCCAAAGTTTTCGAGCTACTGGACCGCGAAGACTAGCATGCACCGTGGATCCTGGAGGTCACAGCACTTTTTCAGTCAGGTGTTCCCTGTAAGAATACGGTTAAGATTGGTTTGTCCGATCAAAATAACATATCAATGACAACCTTTTTTGATATTCCTACAGATTTTATACTTAATATTGATAGCAACCATGATTTGCAACCCAGATCTCGCCTTTTCCCAGTTTTTAGGGTAAAAACACCATCTGCAGTGGGGGCTGGACTTACCTGTTTCTCACGTTATTTACTGGTGTGAATCCATAGCCCAACAGCCTGCCAACAAACACAGAAGGAAGCTTATTTCCAATGGGGTCCCAATAAACGAAAGCAAAGGCTGTGAGTGAAGTGCAAGGAATGAAAAATTAATATTAAAAATGGGAAGGAAAAAGAAAGCCATTGGAGGGGGCTAAACCGTGGCTCAGAGTATTTCTTGGCTCAGAGTATTACTACCAAGACGTTTTTACACATTCAGTTTGAAAGTATGCTTGGTGGAGATGTCCTTGATGTTTGGTGGCAGTGCGTTCCAATCCAGAATGGCATTGTAAAAAAAATGATGTTGAAACAGTACCTCTTACTCTAAGAACAAAAAAGTTAGAGTCACTTGATCTGGTTCTGTGAGAATAAATATTGGATGATCTTGTGAAGTTCTGACAAAGGTAAGAAGCAACTTGAGAATGGTAAATGTTGAAGACATGGTTGAGCCGGAACTGTTTGACTCTGTCAGAGATATTGAGGAACTTCCAAAAATTGAGCTCCACCTGACCAATATGATCTCTGGCAGACAAATTCCAAACAAAACGCGCAATCCTGTTTTGGATTATTTGCAATTTCTTCTTATATTTCTGACTGGTATTGTCAAACCAAGAGGTGCAGCAATAGTCAATGTGACATTGAAGCAAAGCAGTGGTAAGATTTCTGCGTAAAGTATGATTGAGGTCTATAAAGAAATTCTTGACGACCAGAAACCTTTTTTGATGACAGAGTTGGCCATAATATCACCTGACAGTGTTGTCAATAGTAACTCCAAGATACTTGATATTATCCTGTTTTTTTGTGTCACCTGGTTGTTATAAACAACTAAAAAATCAGAAATGTGTTTAGCTTTATCTTTGGTATTGAAAAGGATACTTTGTGTTTTACAGGGATCTCTTTAAAGGGGCGCAAAGACATTAACTGCAAAATGCGCCCAAATATTTTTGTATATTCGTTGTGCTTACCATCGTATTAACACTTAAGTGGATAAGGTCTGTTAACACACGTTGGTGGATAAGGGGTCTAGAAAACGTAAATAGTTAAGCCCAAATCAGCGTCCTTACGGGTAAACAGAATGATTTTATAATAAAATCACTCCGGAGTGATTGTATTCAGTAGCCCGGGGATCCTGGCGTTAAACGCAAGAAAGCACACGCTGGAGTCGAGTTTAGAGTTAATTTATTTGGATACCCTATTCTTAGACATCCGGAATTATTTTTCTGCGAGAAGAGACTAATTCCTTGAACTGTACACATTATTCTTACCTTGTTGCTGTGTGAAAGAGATGATCCTTTATGGTGCAAAAATCGTTTAATATTTAAAAATGTGCAGGCTAAATGCCAATGAAGCTCGGGAATTACTGAATGCATATTCACCCAAGCATCATAGGCGTGAAGGGCGCACCCCCCCCCCCAATGTTTGACAAGGGAGGTGTATCTCTATGGAAGCTTGGACGCGACGGGTTCATGTTCGCTGTAACTGATCTTTGTAGAGTTCAGTCAGTTTAGGGTTTTATTTTTTAGATCGGATCGATTAATAGTTTGTTGTTTGATTGATTGCAGCACAGTGTCATCGGGCTTGAATTCATTGGCCGCAGTTACCGGGGAAGACATTGTGAAAACATGTTACAAAGACATTGAAGAATTTAAATACACAATGATCACTAAAGGACTAGGTAAGTCATACATTTAACGTCGGTCATTGTGAATTTGTGTATGTAGATGTGTATAGGGTGGTCAGAATCCCAAGGGTAGCCCTACCTAAGTCCGAATTTACGTAAATCCGAAAAGATTATCCATTGGATTATCACTTACCGATTTGTTTAGGTGCTTGTAAAACGTACGTGCAAATTAATGATTATTTTTAATATTTAGACATATAGATGACGCTTTTTGATATATGCACTAAATAAATTGACAATTCAATAACATTTTGGAAATGTATTTTTTCAGTAAAGAGGAAAACAAACAGACAAAAAACAAAAACAAATTTGGAAAGTTTAGAGGTTTAAAAGGTCATGAGAATGTTCAAATATTATTTTGTAAAGGCCAAAACAAAATAAGACAAGCATTGGTTTGGGGAAAAAGTTTGAATGTTGACTTTTTTAATCGCTTGTTCAAAATCAATACACCTTCCGTCTTTGTTGTCAACAATTGGTTAAGTAGCAGAGTACGCCTTCGGACTTAAACAAATTCGGACTTCGGTAGGAATACGAATCCCAAGACGTCAGCATAGAAGAAGCATAACTACTAGTATAAGGAAATAATAGAGATTACAGAAATACATAAGTTACAATCATTATTTAAGAAATTACAAAGTTCTCTAGGTAAACAATGAAAATTGTAATTAAGACTAGTGAATTCCTCCGTGTGTGACCTTTGACCTATGTGTGTGACCTTTGACCTCAGATTTGTTTTGCGCTCAGATTAGCTGTGCTTTTGCCCATATTGGGTGGTCAATGGGCATTTCTTCGCAAATTGACCTCTAGATGACCTTTGACCTTTTGGGTCACTCTGATAACAAACGTCGGACTGTCCTCCCCGAGCTTCATGCAAAATATCAGCCCCATGTGTCAAAGCATAGCGAAATGCATAGCCGGACAGACAAATGCAAATTGAACTCCAGATGATCTTTGACCCTTTTGGGTCACTGATAACAAACGTTAGACTATCCTTCCCTACCTTTATACCAAATATCAGCACCATATGTCAAAACATAAAGAAATGCATAGCCAAACAGACAGATCTCATTTTTGTAGTAAAACTGAACACAAAAGAAACTTATATTTTTTCACCAGGTCATATCTTAAAATCCTGCCCATCAAAATGAACCAAAATTGCACACAGGATTACTTCAATACTCTACTCTAAAAGCATATCATTGTCCAAGCAGTTGCAAAAGTGGCACAACGGTGAAATGCGCTGACATGGAACCGCTTGCTGTATCAGATGTCATGGGCCTGGAAATTTCAGCAAGGTAGAGTTTCAAAGCATAATGAAAAGATGGTGATGTCTACCATCAATAGTGTGTGTGTCCACTATGTGATTGAAAGCATTCAGTGTATCTGCTACGCATGATGTTCACCAGGTTTCTGATGCTGTCTTGGGGGAGATTGTTCCACTCTTCCTGTAGGGCTGCTGTGAGTGTTTGCACATTAACAGGCGGAATCTGCCTTGTCAAAACACGTCGCCCGAGCTCATCCCGAGCGGAGCGGACAAGATAGCTCAATCAGGTAAGCGCTCGACTCCAGTGTATGTTCATCCATGCGTATAGGCGTGCGTTCGAGCCCTGTGAGATTCAGCTGTCTTGTAATTTCCCTGGACAAGAAACTAACTGCTTATTTGTCCCGATTTACCCATGCGATATTTGGGGAGCTGGTCCAGGCTGCGATGGTTATCTCGATGTATGTTTGCTGATAAGGGAAAGCGCTGATCCCGATCTGCTGCATCCCTTGAAATGATGCTAAATGGTTTATGGTATGGTTGGGCCACAGTGATCAGCGGCCATTTGTGAAAGCGCTTAGAGGCCAATAGCATAAGGCGCTATATAAATCTCTGCTATTATCTCTGCTATTATCCCACAGTTGCTCAATTGGATTAAGGTCTGGGGAGCAAGAGCACCGTGGTAACAGTTCATTGTTCTGCTCGTCTAGGAAACGTGTTGTAAGCAGAGCTGTATGGGGCCTGGCATTGGCCTGTTGAAATAGGGAAACGGCAGGATGCGCCTGCATGAATGGTACCGGGTGAGGTTCCAACACATCATTAGCATAACGCTGTGCGGTTAAGTTCACTGCAATTGTCACCAGCACTGTTCTTAAATTGGTGGTTGTGCAAGCCCAAACCATCACACTAGGTCTTCCCCAACAGTCAACCTGGCGGATGCAGCATTCTGCATACCTCGCGCCTTCTCTGCGCTATACTCGATCTCTTCCATCGCGTGTGTTTAAAGAAAACCGACATTCATCACTAAAGGCGACGGTGCTCCACTGCTGCAGAGTCCAATGACGGTGACGTCTACATCAATCCAACCGGTTCCGTCATTGCCCTGCTGTTAACGTTTGAGCTCTACAAGGACGTCTGGCGTGGAGGCCCTCTTCATGAAGGTGGTTTCTTACTGTTCCGGGATTAACTGGATGGTTGTCACGGCCATTTCAGATGCTGTTCTATTGGTCCTGATTGGGTGTTGTAACCCTTAGTCGTCCTGTATGGGGATTGTCTTCCACAGTCCCTGTAGCCAAGTAGCGGCTGATGAGATTAGGAATACAGGGTTGGGAACACCCTAGACGTTCAGCAATGGCTGCTTTTGTAACACCAGTCTCAAACATTCCAACTGCCCTCCAACGCTCTGCTACTGTTAGACGTGTCATACCAAACACAGAAAGAAGCTTACATTTTATAGCAATGTAATGTTAAACCTCTAGGTTCTATAATGAAGATCAGCAAGGAAAACATCCCATACATACCCCTACTTACCATTCAAATTCATTCATGCACATCAATAGAAAAAGACAGGCACTGAGTGCGAATCTGGCTTCACCATTGTGTCATTTGATTCGTGTACAGGTGTGAGCAATACCCTCTCAAAGAAGCTGTTGGACTGTGACACCAGGTCCAGAAAGTGTGCCATGTCAGCGCGTTTCACTGTTGTGTCAGTTTTGCAACTGCTTGGTCAATGACATGTTTTTAGAGAAGAGTATTGAAGTAATCCTGTGTGCAATTTTGGTTCATATTGATGGGCAGGATTTTAAGATATGACCTGGTGAAAAATTATAAGTTTCTTTTTGTGTTCGGTTTAGTATAGATTTTCTATGTGACCGGGGAACATGAACGCTGAAATTCCTTTGTGTTCCCGACCAGACTGATTTGAACCAGCGTCCTCTTAAATACAAGTCTGGCATTCTTACTCACTAAAGCACAGGGGATGGCTGAATGGCAGGAAATCAGATCTTTGTTTTTCTGGAATATGATGTAATCGCTTGCACTAGTACTATTTCCAATCATTGTTATGTTTCAAATTAGGACTGTGCAACTTTCATGCAACAAGAGGAAATTTATCACGCGACAATAAACTCATACATTTTTAAGTACAAGTACTTGTAAATGACTACAAGCTGGCATCGGGCTTCACTTCCCAATTCACTTTAGAGCGCATTAGGATGTTCAGCTACCAGTAATGTATACCCTTGTGTATTTGCGGGTTTTTTTTTTGGTTGTTTTTTTTTTAGAATTTGTAACCCACGTTAATGTTTCTTACATAAGGTATCAATAGTTGCTTTCACAGAATGAGGAAGCACTTTTTAGTAGATATTTCATTAAAAGCTAATCATTTTTCGTATGATTCAAACATTAGTTAAGAATTAGGATCGTCGATTGTTTAGATTTGTTATGGTGATGTTTAATACTTTGTTGTTTTTTAATTTTGACAATAGCTGCCTTTTACGGTGTTCTGGCTATCTGTATGGCTTTTGTGGCATCCATACTCGGGGATATTTTACAGGTGAGTTTATGAAACCGTATAGAATACATTAATGTTGCACAGTAATTCCGCCAACAAAATGATTATATTTTTAACTGCAGTAGGCCTAAATTTCTACAGTTTCCAGTAATAATTACTTTTAACACTTAAGTGACCAAGGGGATTTCACTCCCGTTGGTGCCCAAGGGGGGGGGGGGGCATGGGACCCCACACTAAGGAAACCACTTTCCCGAAGGAATTTTTGCACGAAATGTAAGATATGATCATATTGTAAATGATGCATTACTAACTTGTTGTTGAGCTGCTACCGCAAATGAAAAATGGCTATCACTTTGCCTCACAATGGCAGCCAAAAAAAGTCAAAATGGCGGCCAGGATACCAAGTTTGTCTTATAATCCACTATACGTATTGCCATCGTAAAATTCGCACACAAATCTTTTGATCTACCAAAGAAGGTAAATTTTCAATTGCATCATGTAAACCTAGAAAGACTGTTTCCGGGTGTGGCCGCATCCTGGCTTGATCTGCGTCAATGATTTCTTTTCTCCATCACCATACGTGAAGCCCGTGCAATATCTGTTTGTGAAGCTAGGAACAGGTGATGCGAGGTGACGAACAATAACGTCCAAGTCAATGCCTTAGATTTTAAACCTGAACCATATAGGACAGGGCTTGCAAGCTGGAACACTCCGAAGAGAAAGCAAGCTCCATTCAAGGTATGGCTGGTCACATGAGCCTAACTTGGTGTGATACCAACTACCGCAATTCTTGTTGTTTCTTGTAAGCCACAGCGCATAGTTAGCTTGTAGAGCCATTCTTGATACAGAGTGCGGTACCTTCTGGTTTCCCTATTTGTCAGCCCAAGGAATTTGAAGCAGGTTCTCAGAGTCTGGTAGGGGAATCCTCTGGACCCCACCTCTACTGGGAAGTATTTCAACTTCCATCCAGCTTCTTGTGCTTCTTTGATAAGGTCTTCATTGCACTTCTTTCAGTGATTATGCCATATTCTCTTCTGCCGGTA
>JAMKCH010087525.1:11877-23128 GCA_023653785.1 Ophioderma brevispina | reverse complement strand
CCCGTCTCTTCTACCGGGCTTCCGGTTCACCAAGTGAAAGGTCACGGCACGATGTCAAATATTTTTGGAGTGATGAGTGCTCAAGCGTGGAAGAGGCGCATAACCATCATGTACATAAAAGCCGTGTTCAAGTGGCCTTCGCATTCAAGATCGTCGACCTTAACAAAAGCTTAACCGGCTCAAGTACCACTTCACCGGATTAGAGTGCCAGGGTCCACACTCCTATTTCTAGCTCCATGCTCAGACCCATGGTCTAGTGGGTAGGGACATCTGTCTAATATGCATGATGCCAGTTCGAATCTGGTCAGGAGCAAGGTTTTTTTTCACAGCTTGGGAAAGATAAACCAATTCATAGGTTTCACACCATTTACACTTATAAAACCTGCCAACTCATAGACAGGGCCAAATGACATCATGCAAACTAGAATCGAGACCAGGGCTTTAACTAGCTCAGAGGGATGATGTTGTTGTAGCCTTGTCAATCAAAGGATTTTCTTTAATCCAGAAGATTAAGTTAAAATTTCTCTATAACAGTAAGATTATTGCTTTATGTGTGACAATTAACAGCATTACAATTACAAGTCTGGAATCAAAAGTAATCTGGTGTGTTATGTTACTGGCATAACTTTCTTGTAAAAGAGAAAATGGGTGTGTGACCAGGCTACCATCACCCCTAACAGCCTGTAAATTAAAGTCGGGCTAGTTCAAAGATACAGACATGCATGCACTAATAGGAAACAGGGCATACTATTTTCCCTTGGTACACATGCCACAGGTCCATTGCAGGGTGATAGGTCCTTTCCTTGGAAAAAATAGTGAGCCCTATTTTCTCTCTGGTCGTGTCGTAATATCCGGGGACTTTGCCAAGCCCAAGCCCAAGCTCAAATATTGAGTATGGCTGAACAGTTGGCGGCACTATGTGCCAAGCTAGGTTGTAAATGGTGTGGTTTATACTTTGAACAAACATATAGTAAAGCATAGTATACCAATGGCAGGCATTATATAGATTCATAAGTCAATTCAACTTAAAAGCAGAGATTAATGTGGTAAGTTTATCCAACTGGGGCTAATCATGAAAACCAACAATTCACGCTATTTGCAATAAGAAGCACCACTCACAGTTCATTCCTTGGAGAATTGATGTTCTCCCGATGCATCATGGGAAAAGTCGACATCTAGGGCCAGTGTAATACAAATATTCTACAAAAACACTTCACTTTTCATTTTATTAGTCGATATATGCTGTTTTGCGTGCAAATGCACACTACAACGGCTACTGATGATAAAACTATTTTTCTTTCTATCGATCACACAGGACTCTTGCATTGAACCATGTTTGAGCTACTTTTAACATGACCAATATCTAACTACTTATGTGTTCGTCTAATGGTAATTGGGACTGTGATGACGACCCTTGCAGTCAAAAATGGGACTGGCAAGAACCACTGGTGGCGCACCGTATTGCGACTTGCGAGAATTAAGAACTACTACAAAATGAAAACAAGATTCTAGAAAAAGCTACACCATAAAATCTGATTTAGCTCTCTCTCTCGACATTTCTGTGAGCTGTGTGTGTGTTAAAAGTGTTTAATTAATATGTGGTGTGTCTTATTCTAGAATTGCTCCAAAGACAATTGTTAATAATGAAAAGTTTCTAAACATACAGGGGGGAAAATATACAAGCATATCAGTCACAGAAAATCCCACCTTTATAAAAAATCAAAAACTTTCCATTCACTCATATTTGGAATATATAATGAACATACTCTTTGGTAAGAAGATAAAAAAAGAAGATGGATGACATTAGCATACACAATATTAGTATAAGAGCTGTGAACCGGAAAACTTACTTGAGTTGTTCCTATAGTTTAGCTATGGTAGCAAATATTACCTTAGCCCTGTAGATCACTCTATCCATTATGCCATGATACGAGATTAAAGAGAGCAGAAAACAAAACTGTGAAAGTGATTCTGATCAACACAAGCGGCAAAAGTATCACCGACACTAGACATTTTTGATGCCCCAACTGTAGACCTTGTGAGTGTTACACTTAAAATGAACAATAAATGTTGCCTGTGCAATGATACCATACCCAGCACCCTCTGGCTCCTTTACTGATCTAGCACATTATTTCTAAAATATTGGTATGTTTCTTTAAATTTGACACAATAGGATGAAATGATTTTTAGAAACACATGATAAATGGATAATCAAAGTTTAATAAAAAAGAGAGAGAGAGGGCCATCTGTACTTTCAACCAAAATGAAAATGGTATATACCAGACCAGGAACCTAACAATGCTCTGTTGATGCAAAATGTTCTACAGTTGAGAATCACCAAAATTATATATGGCTATCTGCATCAAAAAATAAGGCCAAATTAAATCCCCCCAATGCAAATTTTCTCAAAATTGTTAACCCACTCGAAATACTGTACTCTTGCTTCTGGGTGCACACCACTAAATAATGCCTCTTGCAGCCGATGTCAGACCAAATTTCCATTGAAATCAGCCAGTGTGTCTGGTCTGAATTGCATAATCAGAAATGTGACCATTGTGTGTTTGGTTAAAAGTGTGAGCCAATCATAAAGCTGAGCTTATTTGAAAACTGCTTTCTATTGTAAGTTTTTGTACCTTTTTATGCAGGGACTATTGGGCAATAGGCTAGGAAATAGTTACAACTTGAGAGGGTGCTATACCACATTCCCATTTGGCAATGGCTGTTTTGCACTATTTTACTGATCAACATTTGAAATTTTTGTGTTTGCATAAGTGAGAGGAGGATGAACTTCAGAGAAAATATGTGGTTGATGTAACCAGTCACTTCATAATCGCGAAAAATGGCATAGGCTACATTTTATTACATAAACATTTAAGAGATGGATTTAGATGGATTTAGTGGTGTGAACCCTTCTCTGCCTCCAAGAAGTTGTTAAATTATAACTTGAATGCAATATATGTGACTTGATTTCATACACTTGACCAATGTTGGAAAGAACACAATTTATTTATGTGTAAAAATAAAATAAACAATAGAATACACAAGAAATTTTGTTCTTTTAAAGGCCTATGCCTTTGTAATCAGATATGCTGCAAACATGTAGAGTGCATTTTGAAAGCTTATAGGTAAAATCCATCAGAGAAAAATATTTAAATATACTGAAATGAACACACACTACAATCATTTCTGCTTACAGCAATTTATACATTTTGGATGTCGAGAATGTGCATAATTACTGACTTTGTGAATAATAATTCCCCCTTGACTGCTACACACAGTTGAGGTATTAATCTACCCAGCACCTGTCAGATCAATATCTTTAAACATGTCTATAGAAAAACAAAAGCAATGGTATGCCTAGTGTGTGAGTTGCTTACTATGACTGCTACACACAGTTGAGGTATTAATCTACCCAGCACCTGTCAGATCAATATCTTTAAACATGTCTATAGAAAAACAAAAGCAATGGTATGCCTAGTATGTGAGTTGCTTACTATGACTGCTACATACAGCTGAGGTGTTAATCTACCTAGCACCTGTCAGATGCTTGTGTAACATGATTTTTATGGAAATAAAGTTGAAGTTGAAGATCAATATCTTTAAACATGTCTTTAGAAAACAATAAAGACAATAGTACGCCTAGTATGCGAGTTGCTGACCATGACTGCTTCATAGAGTTGAAGTGTTAATCCACCTAGCACCTGTCTGTAAACATGTCTATAGAAAACAAAGCAATAGTATGCCTGGTATGCAAGTTGTTGACTATGACTGCTACATACAGTTAAGGTATTAATCCACATAGCACCTGTCAGATCAATATCTTTACACATATCTATAGAAAACAAAAGCAGTGGTATGTGAATTGTTGACCCACACGCTTTTCAAAAAGCATGCCAGATGCACAATAACATATATTAGATTCTCCTGCAGTCCAAATTATTTTCTAATAATTGGACTGACTGTAGTATAAGTTCATTTCAGTATGTTTGAATAGTTTTTTTTGTTGTTTTTTTTGGCCCCCCAGTTAAGATTCTAGTTAACCATAACACTGAAAATAATAATAAAATTTTCACAATTTACCGTACATTGGTCTAAATCAGCGTTTCCCAAGCTGGGGGTCGCAACCCCAAAAGGGGTCGCGGGTGAATGAAGAAGGGGTTACAAAGCTAACTTTCAAACAATCTCATTTTTCATTTTAAAAAAAGTAGAAAAAAATCATAAAAGCAAAGGTGCTTCTGGTCAATTTACCAATATCGTTTAAATTGTTCTATGTATGAGGAACATTATATTGTAGATTTGGGCGTAATATCAAGTAACAAGTGCGGGGAGAAAGTGTTGTCAAGTGTCAGGCGGGGTTCCCCGTGATAATCATTTAAAAAATGGGGTCGCAGGCAAAAAGGTTGGGAAACCCTGGTCTTAATGGATCATATCAAGTCACATATAGCAATATATTAGTATTATATATTTTACACAAGTCAGATGAATATATGAATCTTATGACTGTGGTTGCAAGCAGATCTCAAGTCAGAGTAAATACAGTTCATATTGAGTCTAAAGAAAACTACCACAAAATAAAATATATATTATAAACTAGGTCAAAGATGTACAGGCAAAATAGAATGCATATCTGAGAGTATAATGGTTAGGTTATAGAAGAAGAATTTGTACAAGTCCTCAGGTTATATTGATTCTATAATAGAAGTCCATGCAGTGTGCATTTCCTTATCTAAAGTTGTTATAGATATATGATACACAAGACGTCAGCAGTTCAAACTACAATATTGCTACTGAAATAGTTGCCAATGAATAGTGGCATAACTAAAATTTTGTCAAGCAAGGGGCATGCCTGAAGAATAGGAAGGGGTCCAACAAAGAAAACTTCCCAAATGCAGAAGACAGGGTTTTCCTTGAGTAGAGGGACTTCATAGTGCTACCACATAGTGCTATCACTATCACTAAGTCAGATGAATATAATGATGGTCTTTATGACTACAGATATCAGGTCATAATAAATAGAGTTTATAATAAGTAAGGAAAAACACCACAAAATAAAATATTTTAATACAAAGTAAATTGGGTCATAGATGTACAGGCAAAAATAGAATGTGTATCTGTGAGTACATATGGTTAGGTTATAGAAGAATTTTGTACTAGTCCACAGGTTATGGTTCTATAATAGAAGTCCATGCCGTGTGCATTTCCTTATACAAAGTTGTTATCAGGTCCGTAACAAGGGGAAGGGCGGAGGGGGTGGACACCCTCCCCCAAATTTCAAAATTCCAAAACCCCTAAAAAGAGCTGTAAAATACCCAAAAGAGGCAAAAATCAGAGATTTTGTTTTTTTGTTGAAAAAGGTTAACATTTTGGTTAAAAGGACCACTTTTGTCAAATTCCCCCCCCCCCATTTTGCAATTTTGGAGATGGGCCCCTTTTGATAAAAATCACCCCTCCCCTAAAAAAAATCTGGTTATGGGCCTGGTTTTTATAGATATATGATACACAAGACGTCAGCAGATCAAACTATAATTTTGCTATTGAAATAGTTGCCATTGAATAGTGGTATAACTAAGAATTTGTCAAGCAAGGGGGCATGCCTGAAGATTAGGAAGGGGTCCAACAAAGAAAAGTTACCAAATGCTGAAGACAGTGTTGTGGATGTTAACACAATGTTCTGAGGGTAGTCAATTCATGTACCATCCAATAATAAAGAGCAGTCAAGAAACAGGCTAACTATCTGAGTATATATCTTCATACAATAGGAGAGAGAACATAATCACAGACAAGAACCAACTGAGGTGACAATATTTTGTTAGTAATGGCTATGATTGAAATAACATGAGTTATAGCTGTGTCAGAAAGTTGATACATATACTAATCTAAAATATGCAATAAAACAACCCTCAGTTTGAGTATTTGTAAACAGCTTGACACACATCTTACAAAATTTAAGGCTGTGATAAAAGGTGGCATTTTGAATCCTAGGACCATCAGAGCTAAATATGTTTGTTTATATTTTAAAGTTACCCAGCGATGTAACCAGACCTTTGCAAATGGGGAGGGGGCATAACGGGTGCAGAGGCATTTTCTGAGGGGCAAATTTGGGTCCTTCTCCATAGACACTGTAAAAAAATGGTCAGTTCATTTGGGGGGCTGGCAGGGAGGCTCCCTCCTGCCCCCTGCTTGTTACACCACTGAAGATACCGGGAGCTAATGAAGTTGGTTTGCACTGTAACTCTGTAGTAATAACATCTTCAGGTTTTCACTTGCACTTCTCAGCATTTCATGGTTTTGACAAACATATGAAAGTGATTTTTAATGAGATCTGCTCTATAGTGAAACAAGCTGAGCATCTGCAGCAAGAATGCTTCCTATATATGGTGTATTATTTTAATTATGAAACATACTTCATACAATTCGTATGGCTTGTCTATCATCTACTAGATGCAAGCCAACATAGTAAGGATGGTGTCAAGGATGTTTTTGTTTTTACATCAATTTCTGTTTTTGTACTATTTTAAACATGAACATGTGTTCTATCATTACCAACAAAGGTTATCCCACTGCAGACAACGCTGTCCTAGATTTTTTGCCAATTTAAAACAGCTATTTTAACAATTTTAAGTCACAAAAAGCATATGGTCTTAACGGCAGGAATTTAAGCACATTTCACGCCTTCAAGCCCTATGCACAGCATCGCGTCGTGCGGTGAATTTTACTGCGTAATGAAGTGGACGCATATTTAAATTTAGTTTTGCACGAACGCATCTTGGAAAAAGCGAAAAATAATATTTGAAAATGTAAACAAAGCAGTAATTTAGACCAGATGAAATTTCTTTTTCTTCTCATTTCTTGAGATAGAGGCAAAAGATGTTAAATTCGATAGTGCATAAAGATGCATTTCCATCACTTGCATAACATCCTCAATGTTCAATTTTGGTGATATTTGGCAAATTTTCAGACAAGATAACCCCCACAGGGTTAACACTGTCCTTAAGCCATCAAGATAATTAATCTCAGCAAGACAACTTGAGAGTGTTTAGAGTCCACTTCTTGATGTTAGGGTCTTTGTAGGCAAATTATTCTATGATATGATGATATGAATTACAAACATAAGTTGACTTTATTTTTTTTTATCCAACTCAACAATGTTCTATATGAGTCACAAACCAGCAAACTCAACTACCAAGCCATGGTGACAGCTTCCTTCATGTAATGAGAGATTCATCCCATAAAATTAAAGTCAAGTTTTACTTTATTCAGTTGTTTATTTATAGACTATTATAATGAAGTGCATTTACTTATAGAACTTTTGGGCACCTAAAATCTGGTTATTGTTTCAAGGGAATCTTCACATCTACCTCGTATAAGGTCTTTAATTAAAGTTAGATTTAGAGTCGTGCAGTTTTTACCACATGTGACTTCCACAGTATAAGGACATATATCTGAAGACGTCCAAGTCATATGTGGCGGAAAGTTGACCTTTTGATACCGAGGTCCTACTTTTCAAATGAGAACACTTAACATTTATGATTACAGTTATGATGCAAACATCAATCTCAATCAATCTTAACCTGTAATGGATCCTTAGAGGGTCAGGAAGAGATGATATTCATTGACTTTTACTAGTTAGTTCCCATTATTTTGGCACGGCATATTTACCATGTTGACTTACGTTTGTTATTCACTCTCAAATAAGTAAAAAATACTGTAAGTAAACTTGTGTCATCCCCCTGGCAAGATGGCAGTCTGGAACATGAGTTCAGATGACCTTTGATCTTGGTCCATGACCTTTGACATCCTCCACATATGAAGGAACCTCTATTGCACCTTAACACCAAGTCTGATATAAAATTGGATCGATTAAGCCCAAATTAATTGGTTGAGTTATGAGTTGCAAAAATATTGGGCGAGATGCAGTCGAGCCCAATATTTTAAAACTCATAGCGAGACCAATTAATATTGGGTGTAAATCATCCAATTTTATCATTATCATATTTTGGATCCGATATTTTCACACACTTGGACTCCTCAAAACATGATAACGGTTTAAATCGGACTTCAACTTTTCGAAGGAGACGTGAAAAACGAAAACCTAACCAAACTGGAACACACACACACACATATACATACGGACATGCGCGCTATCGCAAAATCCCCCTCTGCTTTTCAAGCCAGGGGGATAAAAAGAATGTCTGAATGTCAAAAATAACAATTACTTGTTTGAAGTTGTTTTATTCCATTGTGTCAAGTCCACATCAAAATCAGCTGTAAATCAGAATGTGTGAACTAAACCAGCCCTATCAGTTGACATTGCCAGTATGTTCTGATGAAGTTTGACCTCTATGACTGTTATCATTGGCTCACTGTTGATTGCGAAGCACATTACACCACATGAATATTTATGAACATAATCAGACTATTTCATTGGTTGATTCCTATTACAAGTACTAACCTGATTCTCATAATACTTATCAGAAATTCTCAAAATTCTCCCTCCCTTTTTAAGAAGTTCAAGAGTTTAAAGTTTTGATGGGCTTTACATTCAACATTCAGGCCTTGACATTTTATACCTTATTATCAAAACATTCTCAGAAATGTTCTGATTCACAATCAATTTTTATATATACTTCAGCACAAAGCACATCAAATTACTGTTCTCTCTAATCTTTTTCACTTTCCCAGTTGTATGGGAATGTTAATATTTTTGTTGGTATTGTTAAGACGTGTGTTAGGTGAGCACCATATAGCCAAAGTGAAGACAGATTTAGTTCAAAAAGATAAAACAGTCAAAAATATATGCAAACACAACAGAAAAACAAAACATACCATGCATTCATGCCTAAGGTGAAAGAAGATTTTTCCAAGTAAAATATAACTACTGTATATATCAGGCATTCCCATGCTGCAGATAATCCTGTAGGCTTACCTGATCCGACTTATTTCCACCACACCCGTTTCCCTGTGGACTCTTCTTGATCAGAGCAGCCTTTGCTTTGGGTTCGGGGATACCACTTTGCATCCTAGGTAAGCGACTCTTGCCGTTGGCCTGGGAGGCATCGCTGTTGGCAAGACTCTCCTTGTGGTTATTTTTGGAAACGTTATGTTGTGACGAGTCAGCATTATCACTGGATAATTCGTCAGATTTGGAAGTCTCCTGCCGTACAGAATCTTGACTCGGGCTGTCAACGGCACTTGCGGTTATCTCTGACTTTGCATCAGTAACCATGGGGAGAGTTTTGCTTTCCAAGTTGGCATTTGCATCCGTTTGGAGTCCATCACCACGACTGCTTTGCTCCCCTTGAGGAACTGATTCCCGAGGTTGAACTCCATCCATTTTGGCAAAATCAGGGAATGCATCAAGTTTGGGTGCATCTCCAGAGCATGACTTTTTCTCTTCAATCGGACCTATTGATGCTTTTCGTTCACATTTGTTTGGAGTTTTTTCAGCGGAAGGGTTGAAAGACTTGAGACTGCTTCCTTTCTCAAGAGATGAACTCTTTCCTTTGTTTTTTCCACCAAGAGGACTTGAAGAAGAGTGCTTAGATGAAATTTTGTCTTTACTCTTTTTGGACTTGGCCTCCCTGGAATAAGGAGCATCTCTGAGTTGCTTTCGAGAAGACTTGCTGTCTTCTGCTTTTTGCGATTGCTTTGCAGCTTTACTTGAAGACTTGCCAAAGAAGTTTGCTGCAAGTTTGCCAATTCTTGGCTTGCTCCGGGTGGACTGTTTTTCCACTGGCTGTTTCTTAACTGGTTGTACAACCGGGGCCTTTTGAACAGCAGGTGGAGATGTTACCACAGAAGCATCAGTTTTACCACTGGGAGTATGGACCATGCGGGGATATCTTTCTTTGAGTTGGGGACTTCCTACAGGAGATCCAACACTTGTAGCACGTTTCTTGTCGACAACCGAGAGAGCCTTGAAGACATCACCTGCTCCCTCGAACGGATTATCCACCACCGTGCTAATTTGCGCAACACCATCCATTGGAGGGAAAGAACGCGGCGTTGCTGGGGCACTCCGACTCCGAGGAGTTAAATCAGACTCGGGGTCAGAGTCAAAGTCCTTGGATACAAGATCAGTGGGTTTGGATAAGAAAGTCCACCCTGCTTCTTCTTCAGATGGGTTCTTATCATCAAGATTGCTTGGATCCGGGGACATATGTGTTGCATCATCAGTAGAGGGTTTGTCCTCAGTTGAGGGCATTTTTTCCTCAGTAGAGGGCAGTTCAGCCTCAGCAGAAGACGATTTGTCCTCTTTTTCATCCTTGCTTGTTGGGAGCTGTAAAGGAGATACAATATCAGAGGTGCATACACTATGCACCTCACTTTCAACATTGTCATTATTTTCTAACACTGCACCACCACCACATGTACTACCTACTGGTAACACGGCAACATCACACAAAGAACCATCGGCACTTGTCTCACCACAAACATTCTTTTCCTCACCGCTCATGGCCTCGTCCACAGGCACCTCACCTTGACTTGGGGAAGACTGGGCATTCTCATACGAAGGGGTTATTGCACTTTTACTGTCCTGAGTAACATCACTGGTTATGGAATCGTTAGGATTGGAATTATTCTTTTGTTCGTTTTGTACGTCTGCTTTGACACTGTCAAGAGCATTTTCAATCGCAGCCTCTACAATCTTGACGCTCATCTCACGTGCAACGTCTTTTGCAGCTGCTCCTTCTAGTTCTTCAGCCGAGGAATGCAAAGCATCCAGCCCCAGCTCTTTGTCACTTGTCTCACTTTTCTCCACCAAACCACTTTCGTCAGCATCTTGAGCCAACTCAGGTAGTGACTCAGATGTTGATTGTGATACACTTTCAGAATCTTCTTCTTCGGCTTGGTTTCGCTTGATGATGCCCAAGTCTTCTGTCACTAACTGCTTGGTGTCCTTAGCAACAGAGTCCAGTCCTCCATCAACATCTGCAGATGATGATTCTGGTTCGCTTTCTTTTCGTTTACTTTGTCCTGAAGGCCTTGGTAACCGGATTTTGACAATGTTGGATGCAGGTGATTCGACATGTTTGTTGGCACCGCGCACAGTAAATCTGAAATTTAAACCAACAAGAAGAATGTGCATCTGTTAATGCTGTTAAAGGTCCATGGCCCGATCGCTAATAGCCTCGTCCCCAGAAGCCCAGATTTTACCGGAAGTGGTCAACATTTTGGTATCAGAAGAAAGCTACTATTTTTCTCATTTACCATGTGAAATCTCAGAGCCAAAGGATGTTTGGTTTGAAAG
>JAMKCH010087524.1:5572-24588 GCA_023653785.1 Ophioderma brevispina | reverse complement strand
CTACACTTTTTAGAACCTCAGTGATTTGAGAAAAATGTTAAGAGGGGTGTTTTAGATATCATTTTGTGATTAACAAAGGTTTAAGTTGGCCTAAACACTAACAATCCATGAAAACGTGGACATTTGAAAAGGGGTCGCGTAATATTTATAGTTTTATCGCAGTCGCACTGTAACCACTGATCTCTATACAATGGATTGGCTATACAACAGTAATTGTATATTAGATGAATGGAGCAACGGGCTGGCATCTTGGTCTACCGAACACAATACCATTCCAGAGACACCTGTCTAACAGAAGTTGTATCCCGGGTGCTCGTTTTAGAGACATGCCATCCCATACGCGCAAATACAATGAGCTCACTGAATTGGCTTGATTCTGTAGTCTGTTATGTCGCTTATCCACATTCCAATGGGAACAATTTTGTATAAATGACCGGCTCTTAACCACCTGCTTGGGCTCTTTTTGGATGACCAATATGGCCATCAGTGCTTCAATTACGAAGCCCAGGTTTCCAATCCATTGTATAGATGAGGTGACATCAATGTTTACAAACACAAGTTAGCACCTGGTCTACTGACATGTTAGAGGTGCGAAGAATATGCCCATACAGTTACAGCATTCAATAGCCTTATCACGCCTGATTGAGCGCGAATTTTAAAAGCACAAGCCCTGCAGATGCTCATGCATACTGCCGGGCAGTGCTTGGTTCGTTGCCGGGCGGTGCTTGGTTCGTTGCCGGGCGTTGACGTCACATGTCAACTCATCTATAGAGATCAGTGTTCGAAACCCACTAATGCGCGGTTCAGCAATCTACGTACTTTTCAATTTACCGAGTAGCACTTCTTTGTATGATGTAGCGTTTCCTAATTTTATTTTAAAAACTATATTTCTCAAGAATCCCAGGCTCATTTTATAAAAATTAGGCACAAATGTATGCCATTTTTGATAAATTGATATATTTTAAAGGAAAACGTTAAACTAAAGCTGTGTTTTTAATTTCAATGTTAAAAGTAAACGCGATAGTCTTTCATACAGGCCAGAACTTGACTAACCACCGATCATCTTTCAATTGGTGTGAGAGACTAAACATGGCTTGTGGCAAAACGATAGCGTAAATAATAAACGTGGCGGCTTCCTTAAATCGTCTACTGCTTAGAAAGTTAAGCGTGAAAATGGTGTTTTCTTCGCAAGGAATACTCCAATGACCATGCAAACCATCTGGTACGTCATATTTAGGGATATTTCTTTATATATGTGCCGATAGATTCATACCAATAAATCCCTTTAACTTTTAAAGCTATTGAATTATAATTCGACGAAACTCTGCACGTGCTAAGACTACTTTAGATATTAATCAGTGAAAGAAAAAATTGACAATATTGATCTGTTTCGAAATTGGGGCGAAATCATTTTCATACCGGCCGAAAAGCGACCATTTTGTTTTGCCTTCTTCTTCACCATGATGCACTAAAATGTTAACTAATGGCTTTTTAAAATTGAGAATAGACCAAATTAATTAAAACCTGCAAGGACGTGTATGGATCGGCAACCAAATTCACATACGACACCTACTCAACTGGGAATTGAACCTGGGTCGCAGTGGTGAAAGGTGTCACTTTTCAGATTGACAAAGAATATTACAAACCAAAGGATGTTTTGAATCAATCCCATGATGCATAGCAATGTTCCTATACTGCACTGTACTAAACACGTGTCAGTACTTAGTGATAAAAAGTGTTCCAAAGCTTAAGAACAAAAAAAAAATTATAATCATGGGACACTTTGTCACTTTCATTGCACAATCTTGTTCCCTAGACCAGTGTTGTGAGCAGTGAAGAAAAGCATTGGCGTGCTCTATGTTTAGTCTGCTACACTGCTTGGGTGTGTGTATGTGTGTGTGTGGGGGGGGCGCCTTCCAAAAAGTAGAAAAGAAAAACAACGGAAGAAAGAAAAGGAGAAAGAAATAAAGAGAAAAAGAGAGGAAGGAAGAAGAGAAAGAGAATGGAAGGGGAGAGAGAGAGAGGGGAAAGAGATAGAGAAAGAAAGGAAGAGAAAGAGAAATAGAACGGAGGACAAAAGATCAACAGAGGGAGAAAGATAGATATAAAGAGAAAGAAAGAAAATAAAGAAAAAGAACGATAAGAAAAAGAAAGACAAAAGAAAAAAGAAAGAGAAAGTAATAAAGAGAGAAAGAAGAGAAAGAAAGACAGAAGAAAGAAAGAAAGAAAGAAAGAAAGAAAGAAAGAAAGAAAGAAAGAAAGAAAGAAAGAAAGAAAGAAAGAAAGAAAGAAAGAAAGAAAGAAAGAAAGAAAGAAAGAAAAAGAAAAAAAGACAGAAAGAAAGACCAGAGTAATAACGGTTGAGGCGTATACTTCACAATCATTGAGTGCAATTACTATTAAGTATCAAAAAAATAATGAACTAGATTGTAGAGCTCTAATTCAAGCTATTAATTTTAAGTAGTTTATAGTTGCGTGTGTATGGTGTATGTTGTTATTTATGAAATAAATCATTGTGCTAAAAACACGGTCTTTGCTGTTTAGTGTTGTGACTCTATTACAATTTTGTGTCGATTATGTTGTCAGTGTTTCAGGAATACACACAATAACATATCTACATCAAATACAAGTTCTTTTAAAGGTAGAGGACCCAATTTCAATTATATAAGTTTTCATCTTGATAGAATGGCCTTCACCCCAAAACTCCATCCGTAAAGTTTCATTCCGATATCAATCCATTTTGATGTGAGAGCTAAAACGTGATGTTTTAAGCTCCATAGTGCACATTTCTTTCAGCCCTTTGATTAACAGAGTAAACGAGAAAATATGTTTCGTCTCTTCAAAACATTTAAATAATCTCCAATCATCCAGCTCTAAGTGAAGTTATGCAACCAAATGTGCTTGAATTTTAGGAGGGGGGCAGTTTTGATGAACTGCTTACACATCATTCGGCCATCTACCCCTGATGCAGTGATTGATATCTTACGTACACATCACTCAGCCATCAATCTCAGATGCAGTTATAGGTAAACTTCATACACATCATTGTTAAAGTGAATGATATACTATGCACACACCACTCGGGTATATATTCCTAATGCAGTAATTGATAAAATAGGTTCACGTCACTGTCATTTACCCCTGAAGTGATGATTGATAAAATATGTTGACGTGTCTCACTTATCTACACCGATGCAGTGATTGATAAACTACGTACACATAACTCAGTCTCCTACCTTTGATGCAGTGATTGATATCCTACGTACACATCACTCAGTCATCTACCCTTGATGTGATGCAGTGATTGATAAACTACGTACACATCACTCAGTTATCTACCCCTGATGCAGTGATTGATAAACTACCTACGCAGCACTCAGTCATCTACCCCTGATGCAGTGATTGATAAACTACGTGCACATCACTCAGTCATCTACCCCTGATGCAGTGATTGATAAACTACGTACACATCACTCAGTCATCTACCCCTGATGCAGTGATTGATAAACTACCTACGCATCACTCAGTCATCTACCCCTGATGCAGTGATTGATAAACTACGTGCACATCACTCAGTCATCTACCCCTGATGCAGTCATTGATAAACTACGGGGGAGGTTATCGCATTATTTCTGGAAATTTCGACGAGCGATTTCACTCATTTCTTAAATGGTCAACTATACATATCCCTTAAATCCCTAAATGCAATTTTTGCCACTTTTCAAAACTCACAGAGCGGACCCCTGCCTTAAAGTTGCTATTGTGTTGCGGTTTTTGAAACTGAGATATAGGCCTTTAACGTTCGTGCTTTACATATCACTAAGTTATCTACCTCTGAAGCAGTGATTGATAAACTGCGTACACATCACTCAGTCGTCTACGCTTGATGCAGTGATTGATAAACTACGTACACATCACTCCGTCGTCTACGGTTGATGCAGTGATTGATAAACTACGTATATATCAATCATCAGAGGTAGATGACTGAGTGATGTGTACGTAGTTTATCAATCACTGCATCAGGGGTATATGACTGAGTGACGTGTACGTAGTTTATCAATCACTGCATCAGGGGTAGATGACTGAGTGATGTGTACGTAGTTTATCAATCACTGCATCAGGGGTATATGACTGAGTGATGTGTACGTAGTTTATCAATCACTGCATCAGGGGTATATGACTGAGTGATGTGTACGTAGTTTATCAATCACTGCATCAGGGGTAGATCACTGAGTGATGTGTACGTAGTTTATCAATCACTGCATCAGGGGTATATGACTGAGTGATGTGTACGTAGTGTATCAATCACTGCATCAGGAATAGATGACTGATGCAGTGAATGATAAACTTCGTACACATCACTCAGCCATCTACCCCTAAATTAGTGATTGGTATTTACGTGTACATTTTTTCAGTCATTGATTTCTACTTTCTTCGCATATATTTTTCTATTTACTCTTTAATAATCATTAAATTACGAGCACGTCACGATATCACTTATCTGTGATCCACCAAACAATTACTTTTGTGTATTACCCAGTCAAACTCGTGAGACATAAATAATCTACGTATGTAATAGTGAACCACTTCCGATATTAGACCGATATTGATTTTCCGCAGGCAATGTATGCTATGAATAATTAAGAGAGAAATCCATATCACAAAGGCTGAAAATATTTTGTTACATCTTCCAAAATAGATGTATGACCCTTAATAGGATACAGGTCTAAGAAAATAATGTGAGGAAACCAAAAGCGAAATTTTGGTAAAGGTTATAAGTTTGATGAAATAATCATTTAGCCATTTTTGGTACACACGTATTCCTTTACTTTCAAAGCAATAAGATTTAAATCCCCCTGGGCACTAACCGCCTATCTATCGGAAAAACAGAGATATTGTAGGAATGGTGGTATGGTTTAACACATGAATATAGAACCACTATTTTGATTGGTTATTTTGAGGGCTATCTCATGTTGTGTCCTGTAATGAGCTAATCAGGAAGATTGTATCATAAGTGGTAGTGTGCCCAGGGGATTAAGGAAGAAAGCCATTTGACAATACATAGGAAATATATGGTTACATATCAACTTAAGGGGGAAAGACCCCGGGGGGGGCTAAAAATAACAAATTTAAATTTAAATTAAGAGAAAAATTACCTTTTTATTGCTTTTTATTTGACAACAATCAGAGCGTCCGTTCAAAAGTTATTTTACTTTTTTGGGGCAATGACCCCCATATGGGTTCCTATGGGACTAATGAAAATATTCTAGTTCAGTGTGGAGCCCAGTTTATATGCTCTAATTATTTGCTTTTTATCCCATCTCCATAGCGTAAATCGTTTTTGAGAAATCAGGGTGCAAGCGATGTCATATCGTAAAAATTCACTTTTGAGATATCGGCAATTTAGTCTAGAAACAGGTTTTTTTAGGTTTTTGCATATTTTAGAAGTGCTGTTTTACTTTCCTGATGATTTAGAAATGAAGTACTTGAATTTTCACAAATAACGGTGAAAATTAGAGATCAATCAAGCTAAATTAGTTCTTGAGATATATATTTTTAAAGTGGAAAATATTAAATATCGCAGCTTGAGAAAACAATAAAATACATTATAAAAAATATTATAAGTAATTTTGACTCACGAAGCCACCTTTTTTGCCATAACTTTTGAACGGACACTCCGATTGTTGTCAAACAAAAAGCAATAAAATGGTAATTTTTCCCTTAATTTAAATTTGAAGTTGTTATTTTTAGCCCCCCAAAGGGGTCTTTCCCCCTTAAATATCGATGTATGATCCCTAAAAGTACCTATTTTTAGAAAATAATGCGAGGAAATCAAAAGCGAAATTTTGGTAAAGGCAATAACTTTGAAGAAAATCACCAGAAACGTCGACATTTAGCCATATTTGGTACGCATGTATTCCTTTATTTTCAAAACAAGATTTAAGTTGATGATTTTCACATTCAGACACAAGTCTACAATAGGTTTCCCATTTTTTGAATTTTTGAACGGAAGAAAGAAATGTTTCAGTTTTAAAGTTGCTATTGTGTTTGGATTCATCGCCTTATTTTCTAACTAAGAATGCGGACTTTTAGGTGTTACATCGATACCTATGAGGATATGACACATTTCCATGCACTGTCCCCTTAAATAACTTATTTTAGTGTGAGTTCATCGTAGATCTGCCTTCATTGTTTTTTTTTTTATTAGTGATCAATATTGATTGATTTATTTTTTTTATTAGTGATCAATATTGTTTTATTTTTAATGCAGGGATTTTTGTGGTGTTTAATAATTCACACACAGAGAACTAACCACACACGCACACGCACACACACACACGCACGCACACGCCCGCACGCCCGTACACACACTAAGCACATACTCGCAAACACACGCATACACGCACATACACACACAAACACACGCACGCACACACACACCAACCACAATCCACACACTCGCAAGCACACACACACACGCAGACACACATACAAACAGGAAACGAATTAAACGAAAAAAAAAAAACAGGAGATAAACCATCTGTTTCACGGTAGTCAAGGTAAATCTCAACCTTAAAATTATAATTAAAATTTGATTGCAAAAATATCTTCAAAATCATTGTCCACTGACCTCTATTAAACAAAAAATTAAAAACGTGTCTTTAAAATCATTGATAAATTACCTCCATTAAAACCACAGATACCAATTATTTCACGGGCCCACGTAAGCTTTACCCTTGAGCATTGTTAACACGTTGGGCACGGAAACTGATATTTATCATCAAAGTGTGAAATATGATCAAAGATATTCAAAAACATATATGAATGATCACTTTTTTGTTTGGAAATGGCACGGAAGACATATTGAAATGAGTCTAAACATGTCTACAGTTGTGTCATCAATAATTATTATTATTTGTTCTAGGTAATTTCGACACGCATCGGAAAACCGTTGATTTCTGTTGTAAGGAGCACTGGCTGTATGCAAAGTGTAATGATCGCATGTGATATTATTTTAAAGGATTAAAATGCTAATAACAGTTACTAATCAGCGTAATTAGGGACATTGGCTGTGCGAGTCACGTCAGATTGGCTTAAAAAAGGTTTAATGTTTACTGGGGCATTTAGACGTCAACTATTGGGTGCTCCAAAGGAAAAACACAACAATATATTTGAAATTATTCTTAACATTGTGGTATAAAATGCCTTATAGGCACAAAACTAAACCGTAAAGCTCTCGTCTCTGGTAAAGATTTTTTGTATTTTCTTTATGTCTGCACAAAACAAAATTTACACTAGTTATTTTATAGATTTTAGCGATAAACAGCATTGCTCTACAACTCAATCAGTATTAGAGACCATCTTGGGCAGACAATACGACTGTCAACCATTTATAAGTCTTGCATTAGTAAATGTATCACATGTGTTTCAATACATTTTATGAATTCATCGGTGTGCGACGTAACTTCCGCCATTAATCAAAAGATCCACCTTTTTCCAAAGCAAATGTTTAGATATGGCAGAGAAGGTAAAACTGTATTTTCTTGTTCGATATGGACACTGTACAGTTCGAACACAAATATGTGATGGTGATTAATTCCCCCATTCCTCGCTCTTCTGATTAATTCCCCCATTCCTCGCTCTTCAAATTTGGGAAAAGCAAAATCGTGGACGAGAGCCTAAAATTAACATTCAGAGACTTAACTCATATATATGCGCTTCTTCCTTTTTTAGGTTTTCAGTATTAGCTTTCTATGAAGAAATCGGTATCTACATGTGGTTGAGGGTACTTTAAAACAGAGTTGTAACACAGAGTAATCCAGAGTGGAAAGAAAGACTTGGTATTGAACCCGGTGAGCATCTTCTACCTGCAGCTGACTCCTTATGGGCTTATTGGAGATGCCTCAACGGATTGAGAACCAGAATCAACGGATCTAAGGTTTCCTTGCAGAAGTGAGTGTACCTGGAAGCAGATCAGGACACTCTCTCTGATTGTGGAACAGCACCACAGACAATGGAACATCTCTTGGTCTGCCCACTGTTGGAGCAACTATGCACAGACAAGGACCTTGCAGAATTCAGCGAAGCAGCCAGACATCGCACCCATGTCTGGTTAGATCATATTTGAGAATCACTGTGTTTGGACACGATAAGAAGAAGATCAAGAGTAGTGAGTAGGCAAATTCTGCCAATTAAACTCGGTGTTGATTAACAGTATCTTTAAACACATCTTACAATAACTGTAAATGAAAACTGCATATTACCATTTTTAATATGAGTGAATCTGTTTTAAAGCGCTTTGAACCACCCTATGGCTGGACTGAGAAACGTGTACTTGATTAATATCAATAGCCGTATGTTTGTCGTGACGCAGAAGGGGAAGTAGAAAAAAAACAGCTAGTTTTTACCAAGAGGCGTATGCAGTGGATAGATATCTCGGTAAACGCTAAAAGGTGATTCATATAGCGGGCGGATCGGAAGTTCATTACACGACATTAACAAAGAGCATTATGCACTTCATTAATGGCGGGAATGTTTGTGTCTATGTGTGTGTCCGTGTAATTATTTCGATGTTGTCATCTACGCATGGACAAACTCAGCCAAGCTTAATTAGCTTTTAAGTTGATATTCTGTGATTATAGCGCGTGGTGTATGCGAACTTAGAATTTCTTCAAATTTATTTGCGTGTAACGCGGGAAAGACCTCCATCCAAAACAATCTCCGGGAAATAAATTTCCAAGAAGGAGATCACGTATGGACGTAATTCACACACTGCATTTGTGTGTGACGGGAACCAACAAAGCTGCGTTTGAAATGTATTGCTGAGAAAGATACGGCGATTCAAGAAATTCATACACTTTCATTTGTGCATGACTCAGGGGATATTGCACCAATGTGCTGTAGGGGAACTGTTTCTGCGAAAAATAACATTTGTTTGTGTAACTTTTTAAAGAAATGGACACGACCAACGAACGACACGTACGATTGGTAAATTGTCAAAGCCTTCTGAGGAAAGAGGGAATGAGACAGAAGAGATCCTCATAGACTAGACGCCGGACTAGACGTATCTCTGCGAATATCTGTGAAACAGTGGAAACTACTAATAAAGCTAATTCTTCTACATGAATGAGTTGAACTTCTGAGAAAGATACTGACGAAAAATGCGGTTGTTTTGAATGTAACATCACATCTGCTCATACGAAATGTGGGTATAACTTTAGCTACATTAAATTAAGCTTTCAATTCGCACAGATAATTCTTGAGAAGAGCATGCACACAGAACCACTTTATGTTAAGAGGAGACGTCTTCCAAAGCAATAGGAGTTATTTTTATGAAAAATGGCATTGCATGCACTAACAACACGTTCTGCCCATTAAAATGGGATTTGGATATCCTATTTCACTATGATTAATGCAGCACGACATTATATCGGAAATTATCTTCTTTAGCCCGGCCATCGCCATTATTACCATCCTACGTCTGTTTTACGTTCTTATTGGTTGGAAAGGTAAATTGGAAACAATCAATGGTATCAACGTAGTTTGTGTCTCCATCTTAACACAATGCTTTCTTTAATCTGAAGACTATTCACTGAAGTTTTACACAATTATTGATAACTGGAGAGAAGATCGCCTCAAAACTGATTCGATATATTGCTGTATAAAGCTAGCAATGTTTTCTTTCAAACAAACAACCGAGACGAAGTTTTGAATAACTTCTGCCTAGATTGGTGATGTAATAAATTTAATCATTCTTCAAGATCTCATATAATGTGGAGTAAACCCATTAATCATCCAAGTCCGGTAAAATTCTCTACTTACGATTATCTGTATCAGAGAACTGTCTTTGTATACAGGATTAATTTTGAGTCTGATTTCAGAGCAGCTTTTATACCAATATAGCACTTGAGACTCTGCTTCATTCTTCGTTGTTCTAGTATTCTTAGTAATCTATTGGGATATTCATTCACAAAAATATGGCGGTTCGCTTAAGAACGACTTCAAAAATAGCTTTCCTAATAATAGCATCGATTTTGTTGCTTTTAAATATTGTTCAGCCAGCAAGCATAAGCGGTACTTCCGATCCCACTCCTGACACCAATGTAACACATTCGATGTGGATGAGCAATACAACGTCATTTAACAATGCTACAACTTCATCTATACCTTATTACTCAGGTGGATCACAGACGATATCAATCTATGTAATAATAATGCTAGCTGTATTAGTAATAATGGCCTTGGTTTTACTGGGTGTATATTTGTGTCATAAAGGTGAGGCGTACAGTCGAAGTTAAAATGACAGTAAGAAACCGGTTTGCTCCTATGGTCAAAAAGAAAAGAGTTTGTCTCAGATTCCTGTAGCTCAAATCCTAAGCACTATGCGTTTTTTTCAGTCCAAAAGATATTTAATTTTTAGACGACACTTTTTCTCTTATAAAAAGCTCTTGAAAAATGCGGTAATATTTGATTTTCACACCTGCACGCGGTAAGCTGAGACGAACCTTTATTTTTTGGCTTTTGTCTACAGAATACCATTAAACAAGCATAGGTTAAAAATTACAATTGATTAAAATATCCAGTTTTAATTTCTCGAGTATAATTTCCCCATAGGCCAATGTGTTGATTTTTCTCACTACGTCTATGATTTTATTGTCTGGGATCGGACAATCGGACAATTAACACTTAAGGTCCGTATGCACAAAAGAGTTAGACCAGGTCTAAAGTTAGACCTGGTCTAAGTGTAATTTTGTCCCACCAGAAAAAACATTTTCCTTTACACAGACGTGAGACTTTTTTGTATTTATTTTGAAATTTGCATTTTTATCTTTCAAATTTGCTAGTTACTTTATGAAGAAAGTGTGAATAACTATCAATTTTGGACAAAACTAATTTTGACTTAGACCAGGTCTAACTTTAAACATGGTCTAACATTTTGTGCATACAGACCTAAGTGACCAATGGGGGCGTGGTGTTCCTACGGACACTCAACTTTTTATCACAATTTCTGATTCACGGTTGAGATTTATTGATTGGTCGTGATTTTTTTTAATTATCTGACATTTAAATGCCCTTCTTTTGATACAGAAAAATGACCTTACCGTTAAGGGACTAATTAGTGGTGGTCCAATGGACCCCCCCCTGGGCACAAACGGAAGTCGGCTAAAAATATATTTTTCAAACTCTTATGAACTACAGCCAATTTTGTGTCATATCCACATATTCATGAAACATGTAAATAAACAATTAGTAATAACAATAAAAATAATTAATCGTTTATGTGTTGACAGCAAACAGTTTCATAACTGACCTTGCAAAACCCTTACTGTACAAATTCTTTAGGAAAATGACATGTATTTTGGAACACCAATAAAAATAAAGATTGACCGAAATTGCAATATTTGTATTAACTATATGTAATATAGGTCTTCCAGAGTAGACATCAATATAAAATTAGTTTCAAAAAGTACAAGGCTCATTAGCATTTTTCGTTTTTTTGCCTAATTTTGCCCAATTTTTCCCAGAAAGTGTTTTGAACTCATAATGCATTGCAATGTGCCTATAATTTACTGTACTAAACGCATGTCGGAACTTAGGAATAAAAAGGTGCTCAAAAGTTCAAGAACCACAAGACATTTCATGATCATGCTAACCTAAGTACTAGCACTTTTTGGGGGTAACAAATGAGTGTAAAAGTCAGGGTCTTCATGTATTTTGAATTGGATTTTTGTGCAATCACATGACGATACTGAGATGAAATTTCCTAAAACTGGTGCATTGTGGGATGGACTCGAAACACTTTCTGGATTTAGCACTAATTTACACTCAAAAAATAAAATTTAATTTGTATTGGATTTATTGTTGATTATGACTCTTCGCATGTGGAATATAAATTACATGGAAAAATCATCTGCTACATGTTTTCTTTGGGGTCCTTGGTCAAAAATAAAAATATATGTGGCTTTTTCTTTTTGAGTTATCTTTTAATGAGGCAGTCGTCAATCAGTACCTGCAAAATTGTTAACCGTGCTGTAAAAATTGAAGGCGCCTTTTCCACCAAGTCTCTGGCTGTCCTTTAAAGGATATACTAGTGAGAGTGATCCACAAATGAGATATACCGTCGGCTGAAAGCAAGACCAACGTAAGTGACATTTTTGGCGAATTTTGAAAGAGGAGGTATTCGCGCATAATTTAAACCATGTGAAAGCGATTAAAAAATAATTAGATAAAGAAGATAACGTATGTACAATGCGCTTTTCCCGCTTAATGCAAGGCCAACGTAAGTGGCACTTACGTTGGTCTTGCTTTAAACCCTTTACTCCCTTTTCAGTGCAAGACCAACGTAAGTGGGATTTACGTTGGTCTTGCATTTAACATATTTGCCCCTTTTCAATGCAAGACAAACGTGAGTGGCACTTACGTTGGTCTTGTATTAAACAACTTTTAAGTGCAAGACCAACGCAAGTGGCACTTACGTTGGTCTTGCATTAAACAGTTTTGCCCCTTTTTGAAAAGGTGTTTAATGCAAGACCAACGTAAGTGCTGCTTGCGTTGGTCTTGCATTAACAAGAAAATACTGATTTCACTTACGTTCTCTTTTGTAAATAAATATTTAATTACGTTTAACAAGAAGAAATTATTTGAGTTATATCATACAAATACATTTCCTATTGCATAACCTGCTATAATTATGGACACACCACCTATAGAAGCCACAAAAATGTTCTTCCTGTAAAATTAGTCAAAATTCACTTACGTTGGTCCTGCATTCAGCCGACGATACCAACTTGTTTGTTATATTTGGCATATCCAATATCCTGACATTGATTAAATGTTACATACAGACCTTTGTCAACATCCACAAAATAAACAATGTTTACAGCAAAATGTGATGGTGAAAGGTACGATTACCCCCAAATTCAACTTGGTATTGTTCGATTCAAACTAAGGAATCGGTATTTGAGCAATACATTGTATAACTTATGTCTGAATATCAGAAATGGTATTTCTCCACCCTAGACACTTAATTTAATTATAAATGGTTTAAATTATTTACAGACTGTCCTAATAAAAAACTATACAATCCAACTAAAAATTATACAAAATATTAACTGTGTATTTCTGTGAGATGTTTTTACTTTATTTGTTAGACAATTTCCTAAGCTAAATCCTCGTTTTATTCCATCCAATTTGATGCACCCTAACCTGAGATATTGTCAATTGAACACAAAGGATAAAATACCACTTGGGCCAGTTTCACTTGAAGGTTCAAGAAACTAAAAATATAAGGTATGTAATATCATTGAGGGATTAAACTGTTTCCCAAAAAAAGAATATTGTACAGATCAGAGTGAATGAATTATCATGAATTGAACTAATCAATAATATAGTATTTTTCAAACAGTGGAAGCACCAGAGATTATGTTTTGGGAGAAATGGGGGACTCACTCTCAGGTGAATTTTGCTGCTGAAACAATGAAACAGCCACAAGTCTCTGTTGGGGACAATATGCAGACAATGCTCTAATGGGGAGGGACAATTTACCCCTCCCTTATTCCCCACTGCCTCCAAGATGCCAGGAGGAATGATAATGAAGCAACCAGTGTTGAACAAAGAAAAATAAAGGAAAGGATTGTTGGTGTTCAAATGCCTCAAGTTTACTTTCAATGAGCGTGTTTTTATGGTTCTACCTTCTGCTGAAACCTAGAGTAAGGCTTTGACAACAAGACCGGTTGGAATTATAAAGTTATAAATTATATTATATCACAATAAGCAGTATTTTATACGTATTTTTTATTTTATTTTTCAATAAAGAATGTCTTGAAGTTGATTTTCAATGGCAACTGTGTATAGATCGGGATTGCGGAAACTGGACCAGCAGGTTTTCAAGTGTCTTAGATAATTGGCCATAACTCCTGAACCAGACCCCCAAATTACACCAACTAAAATTCTTATGAAAGCTGGAACATCTCTGAAAAAGAATCATTTAACGTGCAGTTGAGATGAACTTAAGGTTTTGGCCAAAAAATTAATCTTTGATTGTATAGTTTTTATTGGGACAGTCTGTAGTTTGTGACAATAATATCTTAAAATCTAAGTCTCTGTAATTAAATATTTCAAAACGATTTCCCCCGAGATTGCCCTGGCATGTAGCCATGCAGATATATTTATAAAGTGCACTATTATCAACTTTCAGATGGGCATACTGTCTTCCTCAGCACCTCATGGGAGAGTTTTTCGATCACAAGTTGATTTTTAAATATATTATTATTTTGTTTTAGATTTTATGATGTTGGTCACTCAGAAATAATTATCAACAAACTAAATCACGTAAGTTCAATATTGTATTATATTATTTTGTATTGGTAACTTTTTCTTAATGCACAAATGTTATATATTTTGGGTCAATAAACTTCTTTTAACCTGTCACTCTAAAACGAAATCATCTGTTGAAACATGGCACACAAGCAATAGTCTTACCAATAAATAACATTACATCCTATAAAGACGCTTCAATTGATATATGAGAACAAACAAGTAAGGAAACGCTTGCTGCTCATAAAGTTGCTTTTATTACGATCCCGACAGTGTATATTGAATACCTAATGATGTAGGTGTGTGTGTGTGTGTGTGTGTGTGTGTGTGCGCGAGGGTCTGTGCGCGTGTTGAATTATGTCCGCATGATTTTTTTAACATTGATGGTTATTACAGAGAAAAATGGTAATAGCGTTTTAAAGAAAGACAAGTAAACAAAATATAAACAAAATAAATATATACATAATAATAGTTTACCAGGACATTCTGTAATCGCAAGTACATTCTTTCAAACCGTAAATCATTTTCTTTAGAAAAATAAGCAACCAAAGTAAAGCAAAACAAAAGAAAAGAAGACAAAACAAGATTGTATATAAAAAATGAGTATGCTTAATCGTCTGTAATGTTTATGAATAGACAAGATATCAATGTATGAATGGGGGAAAAGAAAAACAGAATATTCCAATATTAAAGGGTTATACATGTATAAGGTGTAGGGCTAACGCAGAGTAAAAATTAAATTAGGGATGTTTGGGTGAATGCACATACAATTGTAAAAAGATATAGGGGTCTTTGGGTGACAGAGATGCCCAAATCGGGGACAGTCTATGAGCCAATTTCTGTACGGGTCTTAAAAATCGAGTTTGTTGCACCCACCTGGTGATTGATTTTCCAATATATCACCTCGAAGGGGGTGTCCCTCTGACTAGGATTAGGTATGTTTCCGCCCAAAAAGGTTAGGGCGTGTACTGTCTATTTCAAAATGGCCGACAAAACTGTTCATTTGCCGACACAATTTCAAAAATTTTCCGGCTCGCTACGATCGCCGAAACAAATGTTGTATGTATTAGGCATATACAAGAAGACGTGGAATGGCGCGCCATTTTCAAATTTCCACAGGGGCGCCAAAAGTTCATCCTCATTTGCCCTGAGGGTATGTCATCCTGGATACGCCCCTGATTTGGGGTAAGAATGTGAGGGATAATTTGAGAGCACCAAAAAAGGAATTAATGGCATTTGTATTTCACGGACATGATCTTAACTTATGATAGTGGCGGTTATACCCGCTCCAGGGGTCCAAAATCAAGAAGAAGAAACACCACTGCACATTTTCCGACATAATAAGAACCATAAGGAAAACTATTGGCAACTGTTCCCGCAATTTTCTCTCCTACTTCTGAACAATTGCAGACTACTGAACAAGAGTTGACGCTGAGAAGGAAGATGATCTCGGCACTAGAGAGAGACAAGGAATCGGGGGACAAGTCAGAAACAAAGATAGCACTTGATGTGCTCGAAAGAAAGTTAGGTCACCATATTTAAATTTTCCTTCTACATATGGACAACTTGTTCACTTCTTCATAAGTATATTTATTTTACTGGCAAACGCCTATGACGTCACTGAGTAGTCCTTAAATACAGTCCACACCCATTTATTATGATTTTATTGTATCAGGTTGATATGAGCTGTTGTCGTCCTTTGAACTATTATAGTCAGTTTAAACAACTTTATATGACCCAAGTAGTAACCAGCTATAGTAACAGCACTCTCTTGGACAAGTCAATGCACTGCTTTAATATTTTGCGTATCTTGGAAATGATTTAGGATCATTGTTAGAAAGTGTTGTTTTATAACGTCGAAAAGATGGGTAGGGCTGCTTTTCTTCCTGATTTACGTTCCCAAGAACCAATATAATCGCCGCCATCTTGAAAAACGAGTTTGTGCGCAAAATATAAATGCCATAAATTCTTTTTGGAGTTTCCAAAATATTACACAGGTTCTTATCTGAACAATTTGCCGTTTTAAGTTCATTTATCTAAATATGCCTTGGACGCCTAGGTGTTTAATTCCCCTTCAGGAACTTTATAACGTGTATTCGGGGATGAAATATCTATCTGTAATGAAAATAATGGCGGTGTTCCATAAATCAATGGTGGCCATTTTGAAATGGGCAGGACAGGCTATCATGCTAATCAGGGGGACATCCCCTTCAAAGTGATATATTATGGAAAAATTACCGTAATCACCAATTGGGTGCAACGAACCGAAAATCTGGTGATGGCAGCTCATGGACTAAGATTAAGTGACTTGCCGCTTGCAGTCCAGAAGGAATACAGGGAAGCTAGAAATAGCTTCAGAATAACCGCTTAATAAATTCCACGGGTATGTTAGGGTTTTTAATAATTGTTTACGGGAGAAAATCGAAGTGTTGTATGGACTGGAAATGAGGTAACGTAAATAGAAGATGGGAGAACAACCATCATTGTTGGACTCATGAAATTAATGGTAAGAAAGAGGTCACGTTATAACTTGAAAATAGTTTTAAATCTGAGCTGGCAATTGACAGTCACATTGCGCTGTCTGTCAAAGAATGTAAATGTGTATCCAGTTATATTTTCGTCAACCACGCGATTTATCATAAATTGCATTTCCGATGTCTCCTTTTTTCGGATTTTTTAAAGGCCACTGTCTTCCGTGGACGTTATCTCATTCCGGTGCTTACAACCGCTCTGATTGTCTCCCGTAAACACATAGAGTATACTTTCACAAACCTATACAATTAATTTAGCGGCTATTTCAATGGAAAATGATGTAGTTTTTATAAGTCTCTTCAAATCACACATTAGCATATCCATTACAAAACGTCAAAGGTCGACCTGTCACAAAATGATCAATATCTAAAAGTCAACCCTCCAAGGGGAAGTAGCCCGTACAGATCATGTTGACACAATGTTCACGTGTAAGCAAATTTCATTTGAGCAGCACTGATGGGCTTCCCTAAGATACGGATCCAAATCAACGGTTCTAGATCAAACATTGGAACCAAATTTGATGGAAATTTTTAATTTTTGAAAACTTTGAAAACGTGCCATTTTGAAAATATACTTTATGTGCCATATATTACGTAGTAAAGGCAACCCACAATAAACTATGACATCGAAATCATTGTTGCATCAAATGGTGGTTGTGTTTTTCAGTATCTCTAGGTATTTCAAAGAAAAGCCTCTAAGCCTCAACATGTCCTTAAAAAGTTAATTACAGAATTGTTATTTAAATACAAATTTCGTCTTTTAAAGCATAAATTTCCAATGATTAACACTTGTTGCGAACCAAAGTCTTTCATATTCTTAAACACCAGAACTTCTAAGTATTAAATCTTTTTTGATACGGCACATTATTTTGTTTTCCTTATACATTACTGTTTATTCCATTTTTGATCAATTAGTAATGAATATCAAACGAAACTAATGAAATAACTATTTACAATATATACATTTATTTGTGTAACTTTTTAAAGAAATGGACACGACCAACGAACGACAGGTACGATTGGTAAATTGTCAAAGCCTTCTGAGGAAAGAGGAAATGAGACAGAAGCGATAGACTAGACGTATCTCTGCGAATATCTCTGGAAACTACTAATAAAGTTAATTCTTCTATATGGATGAGTTGAACTTCTGAGAAAGATACTGACGAAAAATGCGGTTGTTTTGAATGTAACATCACATCTGCTCATATGAAATGTGGGTATACCTTTAGCTACATTAAATTAAGCTTTCAATTCACACAGATAATTCTTGAGAAGAGCATGCACACAGAACCACTTTATGTTAAGAGGAGACGTCTTCCAAAGCGATAGGAGCTATTTTTATTAAAAATGTCATTGCATGCACTAACAACACGTTCTGTCCATTAAACTGGGAGCTGGATATCCTATTTCACTATGATTAATGCAGCACGACATTATATCGGAAATTATCTTCTTTAGTGTATAGCTCAGCATTCAAACCCCGGCCATCACCATTACTACCATCACATGTCTGTGTTACGTTCTTACTGGTTGGAAAGGTAAATTGGAAACAATCAATGGTATCAACGCAGTTTGTGTCTCCATCTTAACACAATGCTTTCTTTAATCTGTAGACTATTCACTGAAGTTTTACACAATTATTGATAACTGGAGAGAAGATCGCCTCAAAACTGAATCGATATATTGCTGTATAAAGCTTGCAATGTTTTTTTCAAACAAACAACCGAGACGAAGTTTTGAATAACTTTTAGCAGATTGGTGATGTGATAAATTTAATCATTCTTCAATATCTCATATAATGTGGAGTAAAACCTTTAATCATCCAAGTCCGGTAAAATTCTCTACTTACGATTATCTGTATCAGAGAACTGTCTTTGCATACAGGATTAATTTTGAGTCTGATTTCAGAGCAGCTTTTATACCAACATAGCACTTGAGACTCTGCTTCATTCTTCGTTGTACTAGTATTCTTAGTAATCTATCGGGATATTTATACACAAAAATATGGCGGTTTGCTTAAGAACGACTTCAAAAATAGCTTTCCTAATAATATTATCGATTTTGTTGCTTTTAAATATTGTTCAGCCGGCAAGCATAAGCGGTACTTCAGATCCCACTCCTGACACCAATGTAACACATTCGATATGGATGAGCAATACAACGTCATTT
>JAMKCH010087523.1:0-10216 GCA_023653785.1 Ophioderma brevispina | reverse complement strand
TTTTTTTCAAATGCAATTGCATCTTAAATTAAATGTGATTGTTGTCGTGGTGATGGATTTGGGTGGAGTCTAATCTGCCGGTAAACAAGGACGTGTTGGAGAGGAGGCAGTATTGACGTAATATGTGTGCTCAGGTATTGGAGTTCCCTGTGCGTTCATTTTTAGAATAAGAAAAATATTAATTCATTATTAACCCTCTGTTTGAGAGAATGGTACTCCCACAGTTATGAGTCTGAGGCCAGTACTCTCAAAGGGAGTCTAACTTTAAACCTTGGTTTTAACCAGGGTTAGTCCTTCAAAAATGGACCTTTTCAGCATACTCTGAAAGTATGAAAACATACAAAAAGAACATTCCTAGGCCTATTTAAATTTTGAAGGTTCTTCACAAAACTGTTTAAGGTTCTTTATAGAACCTTAGCAGTGCTTAGGGTAAAAAATACAGGACAAAAAAGGGTTCTATGGTGAATCTTTATTTCTTAGAGTGTATAACAGGTGAGAAAATTTCTCACGTTTCAACCAGGATTAGTCCTTCATGAATAGACCTTTCAGCATGTACACTCTGAAAGTGTGATATAACAGGTGAGAAATTTTCTCATGCTTTAACCCGGGTTAATCCTTCATTAATGGCCCTTTAGTCAGCATACTCTGAAAGTGTGATATAACAGGTGAGAAAATTTCTCATGTTTTAACCAGGGTTAATCCTTAATGAATGGACCTTTAGTCAGCATACTCTGAAAGTGTGATATAACAGTTGAGAAACTTTCTCATGTTTTAACCAGGGTTAATCCTTAATGAATGGCCCTTTAGTCAGCATACTCTGAAAGTATGATATAACAGTTGAGAAACTTTCTCATGTTTTAACCAGGGTTAATCCTTAATGAATGGCCCTTTAGTCAGCATACTCTGAAAGTGTGATATAACAGTTGAGAAAATTTCTCATGTTTTAACCAGGGTTAATCTTTTACAAATGGCCCTTTAGTCAGCATACTCTGAAAGTATGATATAACAGTTGAGAAAAGTTTCTCATGTTTTAACCAGGGTTAATCTTTTACAAATGGCCCTTTAGTCAGCATACTCTGAAAGTGTGATATAACAGTTGAGAAAATTTCTCATGTTTTAACCAGGGTTAATCTTTTACAAATGGCCCTTTAGTCCGCATACTCTGAAAGTATGATATAACAGTTGAGAAAATTTCTCATGTTTTAACCAGGGTTAATCCTTAATGAATGGACCTTTTTTTCTCTTTCAACATACTCTGAAAGAATGATGTAACAGGTAAGTAAATTCCTCATGGATGGGTCAGTATGAACAACACTTCTGTTATCATGCAATAAACCAGTTCTCAAACCACTAGTGTCTCCTGCTTTTGTGGTCCACCTTTTCTTCACTCTCTGCACAAGTTGACCTCTTTTGACCTTGGTATGTGACCTTCAACCCTACCATGATGAGCTACTCTCTATGGTGCACCTATGACCTGAGTTTGGTGGCAATTGGAGTTAAGGTGTCCATCCGTGCACAGGTAATTTGAAAAAGGCTAACCAAAACGTAAACACACACATACATACACATGGATGGATATACATAATTTAGATTAGTATGCACCTCCCTAGTGCAGGTGACACAAAAATGCTACAAGAACACTTATGCTTGTTGCAAAAAGGCAATTTGCCTAGAATCCTATTCCCCCTTTTCTACCCCACATAAATCAATATGCAACTCCCCCATTCTCCCCATACCATACATAATTACTACATCCCATGAAGTGAACAAATCCATGCGAGAACACCCACCATAACAATATTTTGTTTCCCTAACTACCTACGCTTGCTTTTTCAATGTTCTCATAAAAATAGGGCTACCGGTTTATTGAGGACTTTGTTTCCCAGAATCCATTGCAATTACGCCCTGGTAACATCATACCAGTGCAAGTATCAACAGGTTCCCCCAACTCAAAATTATAATAAATTCTGATGGCCATCCAAACAGGCAGGCATCCATCCATTAAGCCCTCCACAACATGGTTGTGGGCCAAAAAAATCATGTCATATTATGGCCAAAAAGTAGCATGGATTGGAAAGTGCAAGTGAATTCAACTGTAGCAAGATTAAATTGACTCACTACACAGACATTTATAGCAAGTTTTTGTCTTCCATAAATTCCCTCAATACATTGTGAAATTTACAGGATCTGAATCCAAGTGACATCTTTTGAATACTGCAAAATGTAAGAATTGACATACAACGAATATATTCATGACTTTGATCCCGATTCATAACTGACATAATTACATTATACCCTTTGCACCTATGTTGTATCATGTGCTTTATTCAATTAACAGGTCTCTGATTGGCTAATTACATCATATATCTCCCATGAATAACCAATCAAATTGGTTGTTAGTGTTGTTTTTGCAGAATTGCCATAATATACCCTTTGCACCCACTCTGTATGGGTATAGTGTAATTATGCCTTATAATCATCAATATAAAAAATAATGAATGTTTATGAGTGCAATGATAAGAATATTTTCATGAGTTGAAAGATGAAATGTTCCATTCAACTTGTTATCTTTCAACGAATGAAAATATTATTTCCATTGCACGAAAGAAAGACATTCATTATTTGTTTTATATGACATCTAAGTAGATCCATGCCATTTAAATTCAGACTAGCTTGACTAAGCTAAGTGCCCTAGGCTTGCCTAGGGCCTAGGCTAGCCAAGTGAAGTGGCAAGACCCGGATCCCAGGGTCTAGCTCTAGCCCGGACTAGGTTTAAATGTTGACTTACATTTGACCTATTAATTGCTATATTCACTGCATTAAACTTGGTCCGAAGAAAAAATTCCTAGTAGAACCTGCTGAAAACATATCTTTGCCGGCAGAAACTGAAACAAGATCATGCCCATTGTTCGCCTCAGACAATGTTACACCAGTTCCGTGTTTTGCTGCAGCACCATAGCCTTGATCATAATATTGCATCATAGCCACGGCGAAGTTCCGTAATGTGCGTGTATTAAGTGGGCTGCGTTTTGTGAAGACGCATGAGGCGTGCAATAGAACCAAAGGTATTGAACAAAAATGCACGCCGAATGGAACAAAAATGCACAATATGTAACATAAGCATGCAATATATCATTTATTTAATGACATGTGACCTACAATCCTCAATCAAATAACAAGGATCTACTTAGGTGTTACATAAAATGTATTAGCACTGGTTAGCCGCTGGTTGTGAACTTGTTATTCAAATGCTGTCTGATATCTTTAACATATTACATGGGACAAATATAAAGCATGACTTAATTGTAGGCTGCAATTCCTTTTCTTGTTTGATTTATTTGGACTACGTCCTGGATAACTCAAGAAAGCCTATACTCTACAGGAAGCTTATTTCCATTGGGGGTCCATTTACCAGGATGGAATTGGGAAAGCTAGGGGTAATCACCCTTCTCTTTTCGAAACTGACTGTGATGTGCATAAACAGGTATGACTATCTGTACATGGGAACGACGACTTAACTTCCCCTCCAAAGGACGGGGTATTATCATGGCTCATTTGCCCAAGTCCATGGGGAGAGCAAATTCCAGTTTTAATCAATAGCTCTTATACAGATTAAATACAGAATTAAGTACCTGATTAAATTCCTGCAAGTGGTCACACTGGGACCTTCAGCCAGTGGCATAGCCAAGTGGGGGAAGAGTGCCCCACTGAAAAAAATATTTGAGGGGAAATCGGAAAGTAAAAGATGGATAATTCATGTTAAATAGCTGGCTGTAAATCAGACCTTTTTCAGACTTTTGCCCTGCGACTGGGATATCTTTGCCAGTGATCGGGAAATTTGGTGCACCTACTGGGAACTTGCTGAGTATGTTAGCATATCTGCACCTCTAAGAAAAATGCAAAAATCTTATTTTTTATGATATTTTTTACATCATCTTATAAAATGATTCACTGATAGTGCCTTTTTTATCAAAACATAAGAAACAAACCAGTTGTGTATCATCCCTTATACTTTTAGTCACTCAAAGACCCCATGTTTTGAAACTGCTCTCATCATCAAAAGACCTTGATGCGAAGATTCACTTTGTTAACAAAAAGCGTGCCCACCCCCCGGGCTACTGTATCGACACATGCTTGACCAAGCTAACATGCCATGCACACCTATTTTAAAGATTAAACCAAATGCCATAAGTCAGGTCCTAGCCAACAGTTAACCTGTTAAGACAGCTAGCGATACCCCGAAGAGAACCACAAGCCATCGTCGTCTATCATTTAATGTTTCGTACCGTTTATAGCAAACACGACAAGCAAATTTTCATAATTGAAGCGCCGCCGGGCAGCCAGGTAGTATGTTCACACGGTAACCTTTGTAAATGATAATGACTAGATACTCTTTGTTTGTTTAAAAAGAAATCCATCACCTGAATTTGGCTGTGATTGTATTTAGGGCTGACGCCATGTATACGTTACACGTGCCTTAAATCCATGGCATGGCAGGGAAGTGAAATTCATAATGTACGTATACCTGGTTTTGATTGCAAAACTTAAGAATGGGGAAATATACTGTTGGCCCTAATTGATTTCCCCTAAAGGCTTCTTCTACACCCCAACTTCTAAAAGCACTGGCTATTTGTATACTTCTCACTCCTTCCCTTTTTCATCCTCCTTCCTTTACCTTCTCTTCCATCTTCCTTTCCTTCCATCTCCCTCCCTCCTCCTTCCCTTTCTTACCTTCCTTCCCTGTCTCTCCCTCCCTCTTTAGTTCCCTTTCTCACTTTCCTTCCCTTTCTCAATTTCCTTCCCCCTCTCTCTCCTCCTTCCCTTTCTCTTCCTTCCCCCCTCTCCTCCTTCCCTTTCTTCCTCCCTCCCCTTTCTCTCTCCCTCCTTCCCTTTCTCCCCTCCTTCCTTCTTTCTTCCAGTTTTCCTTTTCTCTCCCTCTCCCTCTTTTCTCTTCCTCCTTTACTTTTTCTCACTCCCTCCTTTCCTTTCTTCTGAAGTTAATCAGTTTATGTATCAATAGTACGGTATGAGTCAAATTACACCCCCACACGCACATGTGTACACACATGTGCACACACACACGCATGCACACACACATGCACGCACACCCACACAAAGTACACCAACATGCTGATCTACAAGCATATGATGCCAAAAAGGGCAAGGAAGGTAGCTTAAACCTTGAGGCTTGTATAAGCCTGCTCCAACATGTCTAAGAAAATAGCTCAAAAAATGTCCTCCTGTACTTTGATCCAATTCTATACTATTTTCTCAGAAAAAAATATTTACATGGAAAATAAAGTGACCACTCAAATTTCACTCAATTTGCCCATTCCAACCCTCCAACTTAATTTCGTTGACGAGCTTCAAATGAAATTATTCCCGGCGATTCAATCAATTATTCTTCTTATCCTCACTTGACCGCCGAGGGTTCTTTGAGCCTGGCCTCCAGTCTTATAATGGACGGGTCAGCTTCTGAAACCGATGGTCAGCTAAGATTGGACAATGGTCAGTGGACATTGATAATAAAAGACAGTTCAAATCCTTAGTTATATTGATTCTGAGTCATGAAGAATCATTCCGGGAGCATTCACAATTCTTCCATCTCATAAAACTGTGGCATGTACTGTTGCTTATATTTTAGGGAATGAAGTCATTAAAGGTATTATTTTCATATATATTTTTCTTTAAATGTGTTGGCCTTTCTTCATACAAAAATGTTCTTTATGGATTTTGTGTGTGTGTGCATCATGCATGCATGTGTGTGTATGTGCACCAACACGTATGCATTGCCATAAAAAAACATAGTTTTATAAACAACACTTGTCCTTCGGGTGTACCCACTCAAAGTATTTATGTCTATGTGTGAGTGCATGCATGCACGTGTATGTGTACTTGCAAGACATATATTTCTGAGTACTTAAAGCAATAATAGCACATTTTTTGAAGAGCGCCCCCAATTTTTCAAAAATTGCATTGGTAACTGGCTAGTAACCTATACCTGTGAATGGTTAAGCTCGAAAATGTCTATGTGTCGCAAACGAAGGGATTTTGTAATCAGAATAATTAATATCGGAGATCTCCAATAATAATTCAACGGCTGCTGGAAACAGCCTTCCAGTATGAAATAGTGCCATGTACGTGTCTACGCTCATCCATTAGTTGTTTTATTGGCTCAGGCAAGTCAAGTTAAAGGTCATTTTCTTGAGATGGCACTATTTCATCATGGACGGACATAAACTTAGTATTTCCAGCTCTGCCATTAAGTACAATCTGGGATCCCAATTCTAATTACAAAATCGCTTATTTTATGATTTATATGCATTTTTGAGCATTCTCATTCGCAGGTGTAGTTTTCCTAGACAATTACCAACATATCTGTGCAAAGATACTAAATTTTTAAAATTGGGGGTGCTCTTCAAAAAATGTGCTGTTATTGCTTTAACACAAAAGAATTATTTTGAGGTTCAAAGGTCCTTGGAAGTATAACAATGGGCTTTATTCTGTGTTTGACTTTACTTCTGAGGACGCAGTTCTTTTGAAGTCCTAGGAAGTACAGTTCGTACAAAAGAAAACCGGGGACCCTTCCCAACCGGGGACGTCCCCATTTTTTTTTGCGACATGCCACGTAGTCGCCAATGGCTAAAAAGGCTTAAAAAACGCAACATACATTTACATACATACATCCGACTGCTAATGATCAATAAATCTTCTCCAAATGTGTGTCACTTTTTTTTTAAACCGCCATTTTTGTCCCCGCTTTGGCGATGAGAAATATGAAATATGTTCCCGGTTCACACACATTTCAGGAATGTGTGTGTGTGTGCATGCGTGTGTGCATGCATGCTTGTGGGGGTGCATGTATGTGTGCATGTGTGTGAATTTGCATGCATTAAATTCCCACACATAAAAAGTAAAGCAAGAAACAAGGAAAAGATAAATGTGCTTGTTCTAAATTGGATTCTGAACAGCTGTGAGCATGAGTTTCCCCGAATCCCACCCGTCAGCCTTAATGCTGCACACAGATGTCTTTTGAACTCATTTTTGGCTGAAAATAATATTAACTAGAATTTCGCGGTTCTCGGCTTTTGCGCTCGCTATATTCAAAGAATATAAGCTGTGGGCCGCCCCATGACCTTTGACCCTGGCACGTGACCTTTGATCTCATCAACATATGAGGGATCGCATGGTGCACCTATGACAAAAGTTTGGTTCCAATTGAACTTCAAGTTTTCAATTTAGATGAATTTTACATTTTTAGCCCATTTTTCAACTTGACCTCACATGACCTTTCAACATGACCTTTGACCTCATCAACATATGACGGATCCCATTGTGCACCTATGACAGAAGTTTGGTTCCAATTGAAGTTAAACTTTTCAATTGAGGTCAATTTAAAAAAAACTTAACAATTTGTGACACACACATACACACATCCACACATACACACATACACACATCCACACATACACACATACACACGCACAACGGATTGCTAAGTGGTCCTGCCAGCTATAGCTGGCGGCCCACAAAAATTCCTCACTTCTCTCCCAAATCATAAAATAATTAAATGCCATTTAAAACAATGTTTTACCATTGCAGTTTGTCTACCTCTTTATTTTCTTTACTTGTTTCTGATTACATCTGAATACATCTTCTATAGATACCTGATTGAAATCATCTTAAAAAAGAAGAGAAAATCAATAAGATGTTGAAATCAATTTAGATAGCCCACAATTCAAATTGCATTGACCCAAATTCAACTTTCATACATGTATTAAATATCAATCCATCATGACGATTTTACCCCTTAAGTTTAGCCCGCAGGGGTTTTCTAACACAAAAAACAACATCAATAACAACAACAAAAATGAAGTGGGGCGCAGTAACATTTGGTATAGGGTGTCCAAAACAAAAAGTAAGATTTAGATGCTTGCAATACCGGTTGCTAAAACAGGCCCCTTTTCCAAGTTTTGTTATCTGAAACAGAGTTTATAAATGTGACGTGATATATCAAAACCAGGCGGAATTGGGCAAGGTTCTAAATGGAGAAAGAGGCCAAAATGAGGTGAAGGATGATTTTTGTCAAAATTGAGTTTTTTGTGAGTCTCGCTATGCCAAAACATGCTGTGAAAATTTTGAAGTAAAATTCCACCCCCCCCCCAAAAAAAACTGGATCACCCACCTTTTATTCTTATATTTGCTATGAATATTTAGCATTACTGTGCTATTTTGCTCTTTTCAATGAATATTTAGTGTAACCAATTAATTTCTATGAATAATCAGTGTCTTATTGCTGATATATTCTGCAATTGAAGAAAGTTGTTCACTGTAACATGTGAACAAAATACAGAGTGTCCCAAAAGACTTTACCCTAAAAGTGCACCATATTTCAGGTCTTTAATAAACATTTATGCAAATTATTTATAGATATTTAAAAGTACTTTTTATTAGCCATTCAAAACGGCAAACCCCATTGAATTCGGGTCCCAAATGACTGAGTTGTCCCTTATTTAATGACATATGTTTTTTTACTTGTAACACAAACAGGCCATCTTTAAACATAACATATCATTAAAACACATGGTAATGTGTGCAAAACTAAGTCTGTCCACAGGGGGGGGTTTGGACACAATCTGCTCGGTTTGGGCGTCTGGGATTTCCAAACAGTAATTTAGGGAATTCTTGTGTGTATTTTCTATGGCAGCCTCAGTCCCAGTGACATGACAAAATCGCCTCTTAAAACCTTCGGTCAAAAGATCTTGAAGGGGAATTTCGTGATCCACAACCTCGTCCCCCCTACTTCCCTCGAACCGTTAGCCTTGGTAATCCACATGTACCTAATCTCACATGCAAATTTGGTCGTATCTGTAAGAAATTCACAATTTTGTATTTTCTGTCCGTAAACGGACAGAAATTACAGAACAGTGGCCTATGGGACCTTGGAAAACAAGTAATTGCTCATAACACAAAACCGCAAGATCGGGATCAACTCAAATTTTGTGAATAAGATTTTCTCAAGGATATCTAGGGAACTACGAATAAAATAGGAGGTGCTGGAATCACGAAATGCACCTTTAATAATATCATGATAATTCAGGAAAAAATTATTGACATCAAAATCCGTCAAGGTTAGTGGATTAACCTCGCTGCAAAACAGTATAATTTCCAATAACAGTCATTTAAGATTTAAATATTCATGACCAGCTATAGCCTTTAGTCAAGTCTTTGTCCGATGTGTGTAAGAGCGCCCTCCTATCGTGTACTGTTAAGTCTTTAATAAAGACTAGTGTTCAGGTTACGCCGGATGTTGATTTTGATTTGAATTCACTGTTGCTGTTAAGTTGGCATGTTTCACCCTGCAGATGACAAATATGTCATGCAAATATGGCATTTTGTGAAAAGTTTGTGCCGACAAATCACTACATGAAAACAACAAAATAGAAATTTCGCCGTGGAATTGACGAATACATGATGTAGATGCTTCACACTGTGAAAAGACAGATACATCAAAATGAAAGTATGACACTCGGGCTTGGGTTGTGTAGATTTTCAACAAATATGTTGTTACATGATGTGGTATTTTCAGGTTTTTCAAATACATCATAATTAAGTTAAAGCGAAATGCCAGGTTAATATAATCTATGCTTCAACATATTATAAATATATTTTTATTTAAAATGAATGTCTTTCAATCAGAAAAATGACACTTTATTATTGATAACAAAGTAAAACGTTGATATTATCTTCCGTATGATTGCAGCCATTTTGATCGGCCCACGTAAAAATAGAAATCATGATGGCATGTAGACATAGTGTGTCTTGAAAGAAGCAGCCAATGAATGAAACAACCAAACCTTTTCAGTTATATCCTGTTCAAGAATTCATCCCAGTTTTTTAAGTGATCGGTATTGATTTTCTACTAGACACACTATATAATCCGATTTAATGACCGGGAGTACCCTAAACATTTCACAGACACCTTTTTTTATATATTGACTTCTCAAGTCGTATAACGTCACCAATGCCGAACAACGTCACCAATGCCGAACATGGCGATCTCCATAGACAACATTTGTTAGTTAATTCTGCTAATAAGGCAATCTTATTGCAGTAAATATTCTTTCTTTCAGACCGCAAAGACATCTTTTGAAACATACTTAAATTAAAAATTAGCCTGTTAGTACAATTTAAGTAATATCGCATTAATGTAGCC
>JAMKCH010087521.1:6435-33485 GCA_023653785.1 Ophioderma brevispina | reverse complement strand
CTACACAAAGATGAAAAATATCAAAACAACTACAATAAGTAAAATAAAAGATCCTTGCTATGTCATTGAAAAAAGCTTTAAATAATTATATATTATAAATGTTATATTCATTTTAGAGTAAAACATTGTTAAGATCTAAGAAAAAAAAAATCTGACCGACCAACTCTCATATTTTTTCTTTGTAACGGCAAACGTTTTTTAGGCCCAAGACAGTGTCAGCCACATGCCAAATGCATTTATAGGATGTCTTATATACTGTGTATGGATTCTTCTAATTGGTTCAAACTGAGTCATGTGGCTTGGAATAGTATAACTATTCTTTGGTTTAGGACCCCAGGTGTCATGGTTTTTGGTGTTACACATGATATGTGACTTGATCATATCCACTCGGAAATAATTATTACCATAGCGATACGAAAATTAGATTGTATTAATAAATAAACCAAACCAAGTGATAAGGTAAACAAAAATAAAATAATATCTTGGGCAGCAATATTGACCATAATGCTGTACCAAAATCTCCACATCAAATTGTCACAATGTCACTGATTTTGTCACTGCAGGTTGCATAATTGTTAATTTATACATAAGGTAGATTTGGTCGGTTTCAGTTTAAATGAGGTGTTTACTGAATTTCCTTAGCTAACTATTATACAGCCAATCAATTTCCCTACTCTCTTGTTCTTTCTTCCATTGCAGTCTCATCACATGCAGTGTCCATTTGAAAAGAAAGCCTTTGAGGGCGTCGACTGTGAGGTATTTGACGACCCTCATCACATGACCATGGCTCTCTCAGTACTTGTAACCATAGAAATGTTGAATGCAATGAATAGGTGAGTCCGACACTAACTTAAGTCCAGGGCGATGATAAATAGGGAAGAAAAGAAATAGTGTTTTTGTAAGAAAGCATGTGTGGCATGACGCATAATTCCATATGCACTGCAGTGCACTTATGCACAAATATAAATTTGATATGCTATTTGGGTGTGTAAATGTGTATCATTAATGGGGCATTTCGTGATCCACAGCCTCGTCCTCCAACTTACCCAAAAAAAAATTGTGATTTTCATATCATCTGAACTGTTAACATTAGTAATCCATGTGTGCCAAATCTTAGGTGCAAATTCAGTCATGTCTAAGAAATTCGTAATTTTGTATTTTCTGTCCGTAAAAGGACAAATTATAGCACGGTGGCCTATGGGACCGTGGGAAATGAGCATTTGCTCATAACCCAAAACCACAAAGTCGGGATCAGCTTAAAAGTTGTGAATAAGCTTTTCTCAAGGATATCTAGTGAACAATGAATAAAACAGGAAGTGGTGGAATCACGAAATGCACATTTAAATTGTTATATTCCTGGGTGAAGCCAATGAAGACCACCATAAACCCAATCCTGACGTGCCTTCATGACACGTCTGATGCTATCATAATTCCTCGTTCTGAGGCTTCAACTCATTCTTGAACATTCCTTTCAAGTTTCTCAAATAAGCCAAGTCTGCTATAAACTCCAGATACAAACATGGGATGTTGCCACTTTTTTGTACATGTATGTGTCTTCCTAATAAGTTTGTCACTGTAATCTTTAACAATGGGGTCTGGCTTAACCTGTGATGTCATTTCATAGCTATATCTGGAAAAAAATTTACAAGGACTACTTTGGTGCATTTTGGAGTCGCAGTTGATTTGTTTGCTTGATTTGTACACCTTGGGAGTCGGTGACTTGATTTGGTTGCTTGATTGCACACTTTGGAGTTGCAGTTGCTTGATGAGTTGCACACCTTGGGAGTCGGTTGCTTGATTTCACATCTTAGAATCACATTTGCTTGATTTGGTTGCACATCTTGGGAATCAGTTGCTTGATTGCACACTTTGGAATCACAGTTGCTTGATTTTGTAGAATGATTGCACACTCTGGAGTCAGTTGCTTGATTTGGATACTTCCAACTTAAAGACAAAGAAAACCACAACAGGAGACAGGGTGGTATCATGGATAATATGTAGTAATGGTTGCCAATTTCAAAGAATTGACAAAAGAATAAAATGTAGTACCAAATTCTCAATTTGTGTTTTGATTGTAATAAATAATATTGGACTCTGATGTAGTCTAAGTGACTTTGTGTGTGTAGAATACATGTAGCCTTTTCCAATACCTTGTTCTGACTGTCTTTTTGTTCACAGCTTAAGTGAAAACCAGTCATTGTTAGTGATGAAGCCATGGGTTAACATGTGGCTTATTGGTGCAATAGCGCTCTCAATGGCACTCCATTTCTTCATTCTCTATGTCGATGTTATGTCTGTAAGTATATCTTATGTCACTTTTTTTCAACATGCTTGGCCCTCTTGGCATAATTTTGATTATTTTTTAAGAAAAATTGATGCCCATTTCTGATATTCAAGTACAAAGGACCAGTTAGACTTAGAGTGAATTTCACAAATGATGCATCATGGATCCATGGTAAGTTAAGCGCATTACAAGTATTAGGGATAATAAGGACATAAACATGTTGACTGCAGCGGTGCTCAAACTCACTATTTTTACAATGGTCTTAGGATCGTGATTCCTGCACTTTATCTGACATTAATTACAGTAACTTATGATGTGTCTAGGTTAAGATGGGTTTCATGATGTGTTGAACTTTGAAATAACGGCAGCTGCTATACCAAAGATTTTAACTGAAATAAAAAGTGATGGAATTCGCAAACTGTTTAATTGAGGCATTGTGTGTGTGCAAATTTATTGACCAACAAGTAAAAATATGAATTTACAAAAAAGAAAAAAAAGGAAAAAGCCAAAGTAGGATCAGAAAATGAATGCGGTGTAGTGGCAGGCCTGGAAAAAATGAAAAACAGCTAGGTCCTTGTGCCCAGGAAATTTTGGCATTTGGAGATAAATTTTACTTTCGATGTTAGAAATAATAGGAAATTTGCATCTTGGTGGGAAACTTAGCTTATCTTGCTAGGAAATTGAAAAGTTTTCATGCCTGCATGGTAGGTTTTCAGTGCAGAAGTATATTTTTCCAGCATTTTACATGGTATATTGAGCCGATGTCATATGAGTTAGATAAGTGAAACACTTTGCAGAGCAATATCCAAGTACTTTGTCAGTGTTAATCAATAGCCATATTATGCCTGGAATTGGTGTGGTGATGCATGGCACGCGTGCGTTGCTTGTTGCGTGAACTGCATCTATGTGCAACCCAGTGGTGCGTCATTTTGGCAGGGAAGCGGGCATACCTAGTAACTTGGCCAAGAAATTATTACTCCAACTATAATGACAGTATACCATAAATTGTTGTATGAGCACAATAAAGCCATAACTGACATTCTGGGTACAATTGAGTGTTTGCTTGATTTTGTAAATACAGATACAAAATTTATATCTAGCTATAATACCAGTCTCAAAGCAAAGTCAAACATTTTTTGTGCAAGGAAAAAAGCATTGAAAACAAAATAAATTTAACCCTCGTCTGACCAAGGAGGGGGGGTTGTTGATCCTTAGTGGTCATTTCAGCAAAAAAAAAATGGTGGTACCACCTTCAGGGAGGTCAGGGTGTCACATCAAAGTCAAAAGGGGGGTGGTTGCCACATTCCTATACTTTACTGTGTAAGATGCCAAAAAATGGTACTTTTGTTATATATGATGCTACTGTAAGCAAATACTGACAATATTTGTATTTTTTAAATATTTTTTAGAGTAATAACATGTGTATGCTTACTTTGACACCCATCATTGCCAAATACCAATTTTGGGTAGACGTTTCATATAGAAGTCCCATTGATGCAAATGAGGTATTACAATTGATTCTGTCATGCACTGTATGACGTTGTGCAGTAGTGCTTGACGGAATGAATGGCAATACCTCATTTGCATCAATGGGACTTCTATATGAAACGTCTACCCAATTTTGCTTGCATAAATGGCGAAAATGGTTGAAAATCCCTTGATTTTGGAGATTTGCTTACAAATAACGTTATAAATAAGCTCTTAGTTATGACGTCACTATGACGTCATATTGTTGAAACTTTAAGTGTTTGTAATTTATTTGAAGAAAGGACATATGTAGCTGCACACTGATACCAAACAAGATAATTTTTGTCCCTTAATTACAAAAAAACCAGGGGGGTGGTAACCACCCCCTCCCTTGGTCGTGAACATAGTAGAAAACCCCTTGGTTGGACATGGGTTAAATGCAAAATGGCTTTGTCTGCAAATATAGATACAAAACTTGGTTGGATTCATCTGATGAAATGAAGCACGTTTTGTTGACATTGTATAAGATTGAGTGTGAATTTGTTTTGGTTTTTTTCCCCTTACAGACTGTATTCCAGATCACACCGCTCAACTTGACGGAGTGGATGGCTGTGTTAAAGATCTCCTTCCCAGTAATCCTAATAGACGAGGCCATGAAATTCATCGCCCGCAGGATCACAGACGGTAGGAGCATGTTGGATGGTATTCACTGGCTGGTTGCCACGCTAGGCGTAATCCTGGCTATCATTTACTACCTACCCATGTTTGATTGACGATGCTCTTAACCGCTAACACTCTAATGCCAGGACTATTTATTTATTCTTGTTTTCATCAGGGCCGCTTTCAAAAAGCATCGGCTGAACGATCGCGTGTTCTGCACGGCCGGACCAAGTTTGGTGCCTAAGTTTGACATAAACTCGGTCCAGTCGTCGATTCACTTGTTGACGGCCAGCTTTGTTTTTTGAAACTGTCCGTATTTTTGTCCCCCTTGGTTCCTCCCCTCACCCTTTTTCCATGGGTGGATATTGGACGAGGTGCTGTGCGTGAACGTAGTCCCGTTCCGTTGCTACTTTACAGCCCGTGCACACTGTTGTGACCTACTTTATTGCATGGATGTGTATATAATACATGGATGTGCGTGATGTGGCTTATCCCCCTTCATCCTTGCTTAGTAGATACAATAGTGTGTTTATACTCTTGTGGTGTGTAGTTGAAACATGCTAACATTACCGGAACATCTGTTTTATTTTTTTTATTCATGGCTGGTGTGAGGCGTGGGTCATGAAAAACTTGCTGTGTCCTTTAACATATCACAGAATCTTTGTAGATGATGTTTACAAAAGATCAACCTTTGTCACATCAGTTAAACCAAGTCAAGTGATTTGTATAAGTAAGCGTCAAAATTACCAATCGGTCATGTGGCGTAACCTTAGCTGACTCTCACTTTGTTCTCGCAAGGTGCGCTTCAGTTTGTAATAAGAGTTAAAGTTATCTCAGGATGGGTAATGCTCCTACTGTTCACTGGTTCTCCACGACGGAAGAGGAATCTGCATTCCAGTAGTTGGTTATGGTGATCATGTAGAGATGCCAGGCTTCCATTTAATATTTTTTTGGTCATTTTATCCAAGCTATTCTGATTTCTCTTGTTGTGTGTGAAAAAAAGTACAATCTTTTTTTTTTTTGTCTTGGGGGGAAATGTGTTAAGTCAATTTTTAAGCCACAAAAATACTTGGGAAGAGCTGCAAAATGGATTTAAAATCCAGAAAGCGTATGGGAGTCAGCTCCATGAATGCTTGCTGGAGTGCCTGCCCAGTGCTCACTGGGTGATTAGAAGGCTTCCAGACTACCAAATTTTATGGATTATTTTTTAAAGACTGGCATCTCTGCTAATGGAGTAATGAATTGGAAAAAGTAATTCCTTTACTTCGAATTAGTTTTGGTATTTTTTGAAACTATAAAATCATGATCAGCTATCCTAACTCTTTTCATAACCGTTACGTCAAACAATTATTTTGGTTTCAGCTTATTTAAATATTCACTTGCACTTAGCAAGCAAGGATCTGTTCATGATGAGCTATACAGATCAAAAAAAGTATCAACTGTTGTAAAGGGCAGGTAACTTTTGATGCAGGAAGTAAATCCACAAAGGTGAAAAAGGCTAAGGGGAGGCCAAGCCAAATTTTTCTCAAGCTAGGTCAAAAGAAATGAGAGTATGAACACACTGTTCCATTGGTGTCAGACTCACTATGAGCCAAGATATTCTCAATTCCCACGGCACAGTTCAGTAAGTTCCATTCAATGATGTACTTACAAAATACACCCCCTGGTTTTACGAGTATGATCCACGATACCCAGAATACACAAGTCAATTCCTGTTAATGCATATACATTTGCAACCCACTGAACTGTGCCCTTGGTGGTTGGTGACTTCTTGGACATTTCAGTCTTGCAACTGCTTCTCATTAGGTATACAAGCTGAAATAGGCTGCAGCATCATGAGGCTGGCCTCATACTGGCCCTGGTGATAATACTTGGCCTGTAAATACCAAAGATTGAATAGATCACCGAGAAGAAGATATCATTCGTTTAGTTTTTGTATTAGTTTTGACAGTAGATCGTGGTGGACCTTGTTCAGTAACGTCACAATGCCAGCATTAATCACTAAACACATCAACATTATCCTATTGTCTATGAGGCTAGCCAAGTACTCTGCACAGCCAGTTGAAGCTTTTAGACATAATTAACCATAGCTTAGGGCTGTTCCATTTAAAATAGGCACCCCTCTGTAGAAAATTGAGGTTGCATCTTCCACAGGGGAGTTTCAAATGGAATGGCCCTTTGGGTAACTACATTTGAAATCAAGACCACCTCTATGGAGTGGATTGGTCCATAGGGCAGTTTAATTTTGAAGTGCACACCCCTCTGGAAGATCTGAGGAAATCCTTCCCTAGGGATGGTATGGATTTCAAATGTGATAGCCAATATGACTTGGTTGGGAGTCCATTTGTGTTCTTAATAAAGCCAAGGATTATGACGACAGCACTCATAGAGCACAGTAGCGAAGCAAGCTCCGACACACTCGTCTTATTTTTTAACAATCACTATGAGTTACAATATGGTCATCCACCAAGGACACAGTTCAGTGGGTTGTACCTATACATGCATTGACATGAACTGACCTTGTGTGTTCTGGGTATCATATATCATACCCAAAAACCAGGGGTGTATTTCTAAATACACTGGTGAATGGAAGATACTGAACTGTGCCAAGAGAATTGAGATTTTCCTAGCTCATAGTGAATCTACAGAGCCAGATTCTCTCGTTGTTTTAGTGTAGAACACAATCTCACATCTTAAACGTCACACTTTTTTTATTCTGTTGTGTATTTGTATGAAATGTTATGTATATAGATAATATAGATAGGTAGGTTTTTGTTGGGTCAGTGGGGAGGTTGACGAAAGCAGCATTCCCTAATAAAGGATTACGCCTTAATTCAGGAAATGTAAAAGAAAGGAATCTACCTCATTTGTAGCTAAGTGTGCCATTTTTATCCCCCTGGTTTAAAAAAGCCCGAGGTTCAACTTGGTTATGTTGTTTGGTTAAGTTGGTTAAATTTGACGAAACTTGGTATATGGGTAGTAGTGGATGCAAGTAATACCCTTGCACTGTGTCATCATTATTTGTGCATATTAATCAGCTCATTTGCATATTTGCTTCCTGCTAGTTTTTTCCCTGCCAGGGGGGTCTTGCAAGTTTTATCTTGCAGTATATTAAAGACTTAAAAGTTTTATAAGCCACACAAAAAAAACTCAACTAGGATCTTATTTTGCATATTTAGATTGCATATAAATTTAAATTTGTTTTTGATGGTTTATTAATTTTCACAAAATGCAAACATGAATAAAAAGACAGGTGAAGTGTTATTAATTTAATAATTATCGAGTGAATCGCATAATTTTCACAAATTGTAAATCGCACAAACCTGAACACTTCCCGGAAAAAGGTACTTAAAATGTGTGGATCTTGATTTATGTATGACGGATATTTTTTGTCTGTAACAAATTTTGAATTACAACACCAAAAAAACCCAAAAAAACTGACCATCCTGTTTTGAAAGTAAAACTGAAAGTAAAAGTTCAACAACTGTATTTTGTTTGTGAGAAACATTGCTCTCCCTTTTCAAAGGATCAGGGTAGATGATTAGAACTTTTCAACATTAGGGAATGCTGTTTCAAATTTCTACTAATATTATGGGAAAATTGTACAAAAAGTTGAATAAAATGGTGGAAGTACATCCCATGATAACTGCCACAAAAATATTTTGAGAGGGGAAACTTGGAGCCTATTTTAAAGAGCTAATAAAAGCAATTTTGAATATGTATTTATAACTTATTTATAAATATCTATGAAAATGAATATAGAATTTTTGTATTGGTTGTCTTGTATTATGTATAGAGATGGATTTTTTTGCTTTTTTCTCAAATAGCTAATGTTTATTCACTGCACAGTCAGTCTCATTCTAGCTACAAAGTCCTGACTTAAGTCCGCATTTTGTCTATGATAAGGAACTTTGCCTCTGGTGTCTGCTTTGCACTGCATATCACCAGGATGCAAAGTTCATCATAGCACCGACCATACAAAGACTAGTAATGAGACTGATAGTATCCAAAGTCCATCTATTTGACACTCTTCACATCAATGTTACACATTGTGTAAGAAACACTTCGTATGCTGCCCTAGAAAGTTTTTTTAAAACAAAAATGGACCTGTTGCTTTGTACTCTGGCTGGAATCACAGCAGTAACATAACCGTGTATGGAGGGAAAAATTCAATTTTATGACAATTCATAAGATGAAGATTTGCTTTTGTGTATTTATTTTTAGCAAACCAGATTTGGCTGCCAATATTTAACCTTCGTTTCCTTCTTTGCCCTTAAACATCAGCACTGTATGTCCTTGATGGTTAGGTGTTTTAAACCTGCAGTCAACCATATATAAACGGCTCTTTTCAGAGCTACTTATCTTTCCTTGAGGCAACAATAGTTGCTCTAAGATCAAATTTGTTCTATTTTTCTCCAAAAATATCAAAATTATGCATTTTTAAGACCATATTTGGAATCATGATGAGAAATACATTCAAATGAGTCCAAACAAGCCTAGTCTTAGGCCAGTAACTTTTGAGACTACTTCCCAAATGACCTGTGTTCAGGCCTTTGGCAATTCACTCGCACACAAAGCATTTGATGGTTTAGTTATAGAATCACTACAACGGCTTTCGCTCATGTCGAATCAAGCTTGTGTACTAGAGTAGCTCTATTCTCATCTTTAAAAAAAAAACATTTATTGAAAATCAAATTCTTGCTCTTTGTTTTGAGTTCTCATATCTTGCATTAAAAGCAGTGGGTAAAAGGTACTCCAAAATACCTGTATGTAAAGGGTGTCCCAAAGCTCGTGCCAACTTTTTTAAGGTATGAAGAACCGAAAAGGTGACACGACTTTTGGGACGTCCTGAATGTTATAATTGGCATTATCCTTTACCCCTCATTGCTGTATGGATGTCGGATATGAGAACATAGTCATCAAGAATTATCAACGCTATTTTTTTTTCACAAGCAATTTTGACTAATTTTTGCACCATAATGGGCTCGCATTAAGCTTGGTTGGCTTTCAGCCAGCATACTGCTTCCACACAGTACACAGTAATATATGCAAACTCACTGATAATACAAGGTGTCTTGGAAATAATGCTTCAATCCATTGCAAATAAGATTTATTCTTGAATAATTAAGCTCAATAAATCAAGCATTGTTTTTCCAAAATATATGGAAGAATTGGTGTGACAAGCAATTTTTGATGTCTTTTTAGCTTCTTGAACTTGCAACTTATATAATCCCCATTTGAAAGAATTAGCAAAACTATGTAAATATTCTGTAAAGGATGAAAAGAAGTTATAATGCAGTGATCAAGAGAAGCATTTATTTTTGGGACACAGTATAATACTTTCATTCCCAGCAATAATTTCATAATTGCCATACATCTATGCAAGCAGAAAATTGACTTAATTTCATGGTCCGATTACAGTACCCTGAAATTCAAATGAGTTCGATTTTTTGTGCAGGTGTGTGTGGGTGTTACAAAAAGTGCACCCTAGGGAATGAGGCTATTAGTGTCATAAGGTTGTCTAATGTGAGAACATTCAGTGTCACAGACTTATTTTGCCATGGAAACCGAGAAAAGCTTTGTTTTGTGTTCTTGCACCTGACATTAATGTATACTTGTCCACATCTGTTGGAATTATCCGTGTGATAATGCTCTGCGTTTTGTAGGGTCAAGTCCACAAGTAACTATGTATACACGCATATCCTGGGCTGTACACATACGTATATAGTGAGTTCATACTTCATCATCAGATATCGGCCAATGCTAGTCTTTTGAACTTGCTTTGCCGGAAGATATATAAAGCATACACATTGCATGAAATGCATGTGCAAAAGGCTAGTGTCGGACATTGTTTGGTGGTAGTGTGACCCCACCATTATTCTCCCTACAATTGCCAATCTGTCATTTCCCCTCCACATTCCTGATCCTTCTCAAAATCTAAAACTGATTTCTTCGCACATCATTCACCATTTCTCCATTTTGTGCTGTCTTTTGCAAATTTTGCTATCTATCTTTCCTTTCATGAACATTCCTTAAATATTGATCCAAGACCCAAAGATTTCATTATCATAAGTATACCAAATAATAGTGGCATTTGATGGTCTTGCACTAGAAGTTAACTCATTTCTCATACTCTTAACCATCTTACATGTAAATAACTTCATATGGTCATTGCTTAATTGCTTTTTACATTCCATTTCTATCTATGTAGTCTCTCAAATTAAAGGAAGAACACAATTTAAATTGATTTCTGTGCAAGCTATATACTTGCTCTTCCAAGTGTAAGAGGTATGACTTTCAGAATCTTATGGTTCCAAATTTCCCAAAGAAAAAATCCACCAAAGGAAGCTAGCTATGAAATAAAATGAAGACTATTAATTTTTGTGAGCAACAGAAACATTGTGTTTCTTCTTTTTTTTCTTTTTGAGACACTATAGTGCTTTCTCCGACATTACACTTTTTGGCTCAATTGCTTCATGTAAACGCAAGTAACATTCGGACCAAATTAAGTATAGAGGTTGAACTTTCTAGGTCTCGATGTATATGTCTTCAATATGTTAATTGTGGCTTAGGAGTGCCTTATATGAACTTCGACACCAATCTTGAGGTGGTTAGATGAAGTGCTTAAACAAGGAATTAGAATGCAAAGACTGAGGAATTTTTGTGAGAAATTTTGCTGCGATGAACCGCTATTTTGGATCATGGTGTATGCATAGAGAAATGGGTATGAATGTTGTAAACAAACAACTAAATAAGACCAGTGTGTCCTGTAAGTGTCAAAATACATCCTATTCAGCTATTTGTATTATGTGTGGTCTTTAAAGAAGTTGTAAATATTTTAATCAAGATCTGGTTTTTTTTTACGATACAAATGTCAGAATGCTAAAGCCCTAAGTGGATAGTCTACGGGCAGGTCAAGTACTGTATTCCCAATAATGAACATGCCCACTAACTTTGCTTCACTATGAGTTACAATATGCTCATCCACCAAGGACACAGTTCAGTGGGTTGTACTTGTACATACATTGACATGAACTGACCTTGTGTGATCTCGGTATAATACATCATACCAAAAAACCAGCGGTTGTATTTTGTAAATACACTGGTAATGGAAGGTACTGAACTGTGCCAAGGGAATTGAGATTTTACTAGCTCATAGTGCTTATTACCTCTGTGCTCTATTGGCCAATTTGATTGGTCATCTGTAGGGTTTTATGATGTAATTGGCCAACCAGAGACTTTGTAAGAAAAGCTTAAAGGTGCATGCATATAGGGTACTTTGTGGGAGTACTTTAGGTTACCAAATAAATTTCAGATTTTTTTCCCTGAAAAGTAAGCTACTCCATCTACGTATACCCAAATATTAAATTCCTAGGGGGTGTCTGGAGAACAAAATGCCGAAGAGCTTATGAACAAAGGTGCAATTTACGGAGGAGTGCTTTTAAAAGTGACAAGTGCTTATTGAGGAATACAGTACTCGACCTGCTAGATATGAAAAGCCAAAGCCAGACATATGTATTTCAATGCAGAGATTGAATTTATTGATCACAATTTGAATTTATCGATCACAAAGGGTGTAGCTAATCAATCGTGTATTTGGGTTGAGAAAATGAGTGGTCTTTCTGAAATTGATTGTGGTTGGTTTCAATGGCAACCTTTTTTTAAACACACATTGGTGGCCTATCTAGTTTTGCCAGTAATTTGAGTGGATTTCACAAACTGGAAGCACTACATTTAGTCTCTAAGACTTCTGAGATAGGCTGTACAAAAAGGAAGCAGTCTAAACACTAGTCTAAAACACTAGAATATATTCAGGACTTGAAGATGTTAGGAAATTAGGAAAGGACAATGTTGATAGAGTGCCCATTTGGGCACCTCTCTATCCTCTGTCCTGCTAATTGGACCAATTTCTTTTGGTAACATTTACGGCAATAGTTCTGGTAACATTTTCAACATTAAAAGAAACCTTTGCCGAAGGGTAAGATTTTGATGTGTGAGTAAGTGTTTGATGAGCTTTTTTTTTGTATCTTAACATTTTGGTATGTGCATTTTGTGTTCAAAGAAGTAAAGCGTAGTAATCCGTGTGTAATCGCTTTAATCCATTGAATATGATGGTTACAGTACCAAAATGGTTTGCTATCAAAAGGGTTATATATCAAAACGGTGTCTGACACACGCAAAAGTACATAAAATGGTCATGCAAATGTCAGAGTATCGCATTGTACTTTTTGGGCTGCATAAATTATAGTTTAGAAAAAAGAAATATTGTTAAATGTAACATGATCAATAAGGAACATCATTTTCTCAACATGAATATTGTTTGCTATGAAAGATCAATTACACCATCCTATCTCCCCCGCTCTAATTTGATTTTAAGCTGGAATTTGGAAATACGCATAAAATCCAACTCTGACCAATGAAATTAGTGTTATTTCCTTATTACTCCTGAAAATTTCGATATCGGCTATTTTGTATATATCAGCAAAAAAATGGTCAACATTCAAATGTCCCTTTTTGGCCAACACTGTTTAGAGACTATGCATACTTATTTTTAACTCTATTTGTGGTCAACAGAATGTGTTTACAAAGTTGAAAAAAAAAGAAAAAAATGATGTATATGTGCAAGGGTTATATTTTGTTTGGTGTATTGATTACTGCCATTATTTTAATATTGATTGTTGGTTGTTTGTAATATATGTATGTATGTACAATTTTATTGAAACAATGATTTCTGCATTCCTATGTGGATCACTAAACACATTTTAGTTCACATCTCGTGACAATATATTAGCTATTTGTAATTGCATTGCTGCTTTGCCAAACACTGAAAAACATTTGGCATTAAGGACGATTCTGCCTTTGTCAAATTATGTTGCAGTGCAATTGTTTTATGGCACTATCATCAGTTTCCTCGTACAATTATTGCAAGATTTTATTGCTCAAATGAGGAAAATATTATTTTGAAATTGAATCTCCTCTTCAAGTCAAAGAAAACACAAACATTGATTGTGTGTGAAAGTGAACAGAAAGAGGAAATTGTGCCAAGTGAATGTTTAATAATTATGACAGTACAGATATTAAAAGAAGTTTTTTGTTTGAACATAACAGTTACTTTTTCCAGAGAGGATTAGCACCAATCTGTCTGAGCAGCACAAAACAGCGCACACACTGCCAAGTGGTTTTGTGCACTTCAGTTGTTTACTAATTTGTAGCTGTGTGTGCTTCTTAGTAAATTACCTTCTACATAATACTGTGAAATTTTATGCTCTTGAAGCTCTCACTGCTTTCAAGTCAGCCTGATATTGTCACGGCAATACCGAAAAGCACATATCAAAGATGCTGTTTGAGATGGGTCATTGTGGTGTTTTGGGTTCAAAGAAAGGTTTAATGACCACGGCCTCTCTGTACTGCATTGGTAGTAGTGGACTTAAATCGCTAAAACCAACAGACCCACATGTAAAGTTATGTGGACGAGTGGGTCTTGTTTAGTTTTGACTGTATGATTTTTTGTCCCCCTCTCCAGGGGAATAGCCAGTGGGTGGCAGGGGGAAGAGTTCTGAAAAACTTCTTTTGAGGGAAAATTGGGATGGGAAAGACAGATCTTCATGCTAAATCGGCCTTCGCTCTTTTGTCCTGCGGATTGTGGCATTTTTGCCTGTAATCAAGACATTCACGCCGATTTGCAAACTTTCCGCCTTCACCCTCCCGCAGCCACCCCAAAAATAACATCTCTGGCTTTGCCCCTTTCCCTCTCTCTGGAGAAAGAACTGGTTATGATAAAATTCACTCCTGAATCTTAGTATTTCTTGTTCAATTTGTTTTGTGTAGTGTCCTATTGAGCTATTCAAGATGAATTCCAATTATCAACCATGCAGTGATTATGACCTGACCAGGGTTATTGGACTTAAATTCAGTGTCCCCATACAGGTTACAAATACTCAAATCTGGTTGTAATTTCATGAGAGAGTGTGGGATTCATCGGGAATAGTCCATTTTATCGTGCTTAACTTGCGTACAATGAACACAGAACAATGCAGTCTGATACAGGACCGTAGCCAGGGGGGGTGCGGGGGTGCGACGCACCCCCCCAAAAATGACAAAGGTCCGCTTTATGATGTTGAAGGTCCGCTTTGCCATGTTTAAGGTCCGTGTATTCAATTAAAAGTTTGTCTTAAGGGTTGTTGTGCATTGTATATGAATGACTAAGCAGCTGTTAACCATCGCATTACGATTGCCTTTGTTACTATACTGTTGTTTTGTCAACGCTGCCACTATATTTATTTCTTCCCTTTTTTTGGGTACACAAAAGGTCCGCTTCTGCCAAATCCGCACCCCCCCGCATAAATTCCTGGCTACGGGCCTGGTCTGATATGATGCATATTTGCTTGTATGTTTATAAACGCACAAAATATACATGTTACTTGATCTTTTTGTCTTGTTTTACCATGGCCTGAGCATAGGAATGTAAAATACAATAAAATGGCATATTTTTTATCTTAAACATGATATCGTGTGGTATATGCTTTATTTGATCAATTTCACTTTAATTAAGTGATTAACTGCAAAAAGTTGTTACATCATTGTGTTGTTGAATGCAGTTGCCATGGTGACTGACAATTTGGTTAAAGGATAAGCAGTAATAATGCCAAATCCTAAAAATTTGAAAATGTAATATATTAGCTTATAAATCGAAGGCAAGTGCGTACAAGTCTAATAAACTACTTCGGTGTAGGAAAAAATTACCAACTAGCTGATTTTGCACACATCAGTAAAGAATAAACAAAGATCAATAAATGTGTTTGTTTGCAGTCAAACTGTACAGCAAATCACTGCTTATCACTTTAAGCTTCAGCCCCTCTTACTTACAAAATCTTCTCAAGACCGCATAAGAACGTGTTTGGCTGATTTTGTGTACAAAGAAATGGGGTCGCGGCATGTCAAAAAGTACCAAAACAATCTCCCCGCTGCCCTTAGTCGCATTCCTTACTTACTGGTTAAAAGTCAAATCAGATCAGTTTAGCGCAAGATGGAAATTTGATTTTTAGAATCTGAATGCCTCTTGTAAATATATGAAAAAAATGAATGTCCGAGAGTAAGCTGTGATTCAAAACTTCCACAAAATTTGATCCACCAGTGGGAAAATTACACCACTATTAAATTTACAACCCAGAATATCTAATTAAACAACTTATTTTAGTCCATGATTTGGCCCTAACTGAAATTGTTGAAAAGTGGGGCTTTGGTAAATATAGGCGAGGTTAAAGGTGCATTATGATCCTAACACCCATGGTTTTTGTGTCGCCTGCCTTAAAGCAGGAAGACACATAGGGATCACTTTGTCCACTGTTGTCTGTTGTTGTCTGTTGTGAAAAAGGGTTAACATTTGCCTGTAATATCTACATACTTTGATGGATATAAACCAAACTTGGATCACAGGTGCAATATGGCATCCCCCCATTTGTTGATGAGGTCAAAGGTCACATACCAAGATCAAAGGTCATGTGGGGTCAAATTGTAAGATGAAAATGTAAAATTGACTTAAATTGAAAAGTTGAAGTTCAATTGGAACCAAACTTGGTTTATGGCGTTTACATGAAAACCCTCATTTGTTTGAGGTCAAAGGTCACATATGAAGGTCAAAGGTCACATATGAAGGTCAAAGGTCACATATGAAGGTCAAAGGTCACATATGAAGGTCAAAGGTCACATATGAAGGTCAAAGGTCATATATGAAGGTCAAAGATCACATATGAAGGTCAAAGGTCATGTGAGGCTTATCATTCACAAACCACGACGACAGGCGACACAAGCGGTCCGAGGACCGACGTATTTTTGTTTTCATGGTTCAAACGGTGTCCTAGATGAAAGCTTATTTCAAAAATTTCAGTTGATTCTGATGGTGCGTTTTGAAGTTAGAGCAACAGCTCATATTAGTGTCCTATAGGCCAGTGTGTTGTCATTTCTGTCCATTAAAATAATTCGTAATTTGCAGAGACAACGGAATATGCACTTAAGAGTAGCAATATGCATTACTTAGATTGAGGTTTACACGAGTTCACAAAATGAACTATGGCTGTTGCAGTGTTACAAGATTTATGAATGGCTGTCATTGGATAAGAATCCTAGTGTCAAAATGTCTCAAGAACAGCTGTGTAGCAAGATTAGAACAGCTGTGTAGCAAGATTAGAACAGCTGTGTTGTGAATTTTGAAATTTACCCATGGAGGCCCCTTTAGATTGTGTTTCAGATAATATAAAAAAAATCCCTCCTTTATTTTTTAAGGTTATAGTCCCGGGATGATGCTATGGATCAAAATACTTTAAGAGGTGGATTTTTATTGTACTGTGGAAGTAGACATTGTGTGAACCATCTCATTTTTGTATTTCACAGCCAATCAAAATGTTGCGATTTAACCCCCCCAAAAAAATATGTAAACCAAGGTGAGTAAAATGCAGTGCAAATTGATAATTCTGAGGAAAGTTGTACGAAAGTATTTGTACTGTAGAAAGTAGAACTCAGAAGAAAACAAATAGCATGTGAATAAGTGAACACCTGGTAATACTTTGTCCAGCCTGAACTAAGGAGTGATGTCATAGCTTTCGCACAAGTATTGTGCATGTGTATCGCGCACACCAACTTTGTACGCTCACGGCTTACTGCGATTCGCACGTTTAAGACTGCGTGAAAGCTGTGATGTCGCTTATTAGTTGGACGAAGTTTAAGATGCAAAGACATCAAGACTTCATTCAATCTTGTGATCGAGGATAACCTCTGCAAGGCCATCCATTATGGCCTAGAAGTTTGATAAGTTCATCCGATCATAAGGAATCTTAAGATTACCTCACCTCACTGTACCATATTGAAGATGGAAAACAACTCTATTTGAATCGGAGAGAGAGAGAAAGAAGCTTCAAGGTTAGGAGGAGGATTATTTTCAAGTATCCTTCCACTAATGGTTGGAGCTACAAAGTGCCAATGGTCTGATGGATACAATATAAAAGTGTGTGCCTCAAAGACTACGGTTTTCTGGATCTGGATTTGTTTAAGGTAGCAACGGGAAGAGCTTGCATAGTCGCAGACATGATGATGTAGTTGTGTGCTTGAGAGCTGAGCTTGTGCAACCAAAGACCCGACAAGAGTTTGTATCTACATGGAGCTCCCAACACTGGCATCTTAATAGAACTAGTTGTATCATATGTGGTATTAAGAGTATCGTAAAGCAGTTATGTTTACGGTCAAATACTTGTTTGCATGCTTATAAAAAAAGTTATAACATTTGCCAAAAACTTGTAATGATTATTTGAAAGTGTCATAATATCTTTGCAAATGGAATGTTTTGGGTAATTATGATACTATCAAGTATCATTAAAGAACTAAACCATGGTCTGAGTAGAGAAATGGTACTTGCCTATCTATGGTAATGACATCGTTTATCAATTCTCATCACCAGTTAATTATGGCATTTCAGAAATGTCATTTAACAAATGATAATTAAAAGTTGTCATTACCGTAAACAGGCAAGTACCTTTTTTCTTCTTGGACCATGGTTTAGCAAGTGAGTTGCCAGTCATTGTTATATTAGTGGCTTCCCCAGCAAACTGTTCAATCGTAAGGGCGTGTTCATACTTCATCGACACACTGGGCAGTGCTAACCTTTTGAACATGCTTTGCTTGTCATATGTATAAACATACGCATTGCGTGAAAAGCATGTGCAAAAGGCTAGCATCGGCCAACATCTCTGCCAATAGAGTATGAATGCATCTTTAGACACATGCTGGGGAAAATGGTGGCAGTGGTTATTAAAAAATACTTCTTGAGTGTTAAAACTTTTTAAAAATATTTTAAGTTACCTGTTTAACACACAGGCAAAGGGAATGGTGCAAAAACAAAAACACTAGATATAAAAATTAAGAATATACGTCATCCATGCACTACTCATTTCTGTGACACACTCAGTTTTAGTGATAACTGCATTTTATTATTTCAATCATTTGCAGTAGAATTTCGCATGATTTTTTGGTTGCCATGGTGACGGTGTAGATAACTGTAACATACCACACATCAACTGTCTATTACGATGCCTGTGTGTGTGGGAGATGTCAGCGGGTGTATTGAATCAATCCCACAATGCACCAGTTTGGGGAAATTTACTGAATAGGGTCATGTGATCTCACAAAATCAGAAATGCTGTTCTTAACACACAAAAACCTTGACTTTTATGCTCATTTTAGCCCACAAAGCATTTATAATTAGGCAATTTTTAGCATGATCATGAAATATCTTGTGGTTAAACTTTTGGAACACTAAGTACTGACATGTGTTTAGTACAGTACAGCATAGGCACATTGCTATGCATTATGGGATTGATTCAGAGCAACCTCAAGGGAGATGTGTAACCGATCTACCCTTAGCTATTATAGTTTGTACCGTCCTGTATAGGCATCTATTGTGTGCTTTGTATTTATCATTGTCAAAGCAATCGTAATTCACACGTATATCTGAAGACATGCATGTCGTATATTGTTTGGCAGGAAAAACCTATGTTTTTGGCCCTTGAATGTGTTTAAAGGAAATCTTCTATGGAAACTATATTATAGGAATGCTTTAAACATGTTTCAGGGCCAAAAACACATAGGTTTTTCCTTGCCCAACGATGATGAGCCCATGCTATAGACCTTTTCAAATACTGATCGGAAATCTTTGGAAGCCTGACACGCAAGGTTGCATAAACCAATCACTTGTCTGCATTGATTCAACCAATGAAATGCCAGGGATATTAAGTAATATTGAGAAACGAGCGTGCACATAAAACGCAAAGGCTACCCTATTGTTGGATCCGCATTGGTACCTGCAGCTGATTGGTGCGTGTGTTTGTTGTTTGGTGCAATGATCGGATTTGCCAAAAATTTCAGTTGGAAATGGTCTGTAGTCGCAATCACAATTCCAAAACTTAATGTATGCATGCATGCTTGAACATCAGTAGACACTCGTTGCTTGTGTGCATGGAATTAAGAACGGCAAAATATTGATACCCCATGTTATAAGACCTACAGTGAGATTAAAAATTACTTGGACAGGAGATATGCACACTTCATGTAAGCGCAACAAGCTACGCGGAGGTTCGGCGCATTCGACCAATCACGCATCGCCAAATGAGGTGCGGTGTTCCTCCTGGCTCACGCAGTCTACACTCACGTGTGTTTGATTCAGTCCAAATTATTAATCGGACTACCTATTTACCCCTAAGTAAACAATAGGTACACTATAAACCTTTACATTATGCAAAAGTAACCGACTGATATTCAATCAGAAGTAGCTAGAGCCAACAAGTCATGATTGGTTGCAGCTTAAACTGGCATTGACCCTACACACGTGTTTGAAAGTCTCATTTATTATGACAAAACGAGAATAATAAATACAAAAAATATCAACGGCGACGCACTTTTGACAACTAATTTGGAGTATTTATTCCACTAACTACATTTTGTGTAAATTTGATGAAATTTCATTGCGGGCAAATATGATTTTTCATAAAAATTTAGTTTTACACGTCATTCTATGGGAAATAGACATATAGAGGGCGCTATAACATACAAATTATGACTTTTGTAGGCCTATATGGCAAGATCCCGCAATGGATTTTTCTGATTTTTGCGGAGGTAATAGCTCTTGCTTGTCCCTAGCTATAACAGTTGTCAAACTTGTGTCGCCACAGCTTAAAATTGCTCTTAAAGTAAAAGAGACAATTTGCATGGGGTCAATAGCTCTTGCGTGTGCCTACCTATATCTGTTGTCAAAATTGTGTCCCATTGCTTAAAATTACTCTAAAAATAAGAGAAACTTTGTATGGGGTCAAACAGCTGTACCTAGTAGATGATATGTCATCTATACTCTCAAAAACTGCCAGTTTTTGTGTCATCTGCAAAGCAAGCGGTACATAGGGGTTGCTTTGTATCTGTGGTAAAATGTTGACCCATAAATATTATTTCAGGAAGTTGAGTGCTTTGCATGTTGTAAATTTGAATTGAGTCCACGTCGAAGTGGGCTCGGCCCACATTGATTTCACATTCTCACTGTCGCGATATAGTACTCTCACCCGTGCCAAACGCTGATGTAGTATCGGGCCCACTTACCCGATGTTGTTCCTTACATTTCCTCGGTATAAGATATATTTCTTGCATTTAAAAAATACGCTGTTCCGTCAAATAGTTCATTTTGCAAAAAAAATTGATTGCTCTGTTCCTCCTGTTGAAACTTGAACGGAACTCCGATGAAAATGTTGATGTAAAGTAAAACATGTTCTGATTGGTTGAGCCCAAACATAGCCAAACTATTCCAATCATTTTGATGAATCGGCATGGTTGTATCAAATTTTCTTGATTCAGCGTAAACCCAGAAGTCCCATTGACTTTGTGTTATGGATACGACTCAGCCAGCTGTTTTCACCACTGCTCAACTAATCAGGAAGAAATGGTGCATGTTTTTGGATATATTTTGTGAATTGTGATAATTTTGTCCTTGCTCACAGCCAAGGCAGCGGTTTCTGCGGTGGCATGTGAGCTGGCCCCACTTAACAATGTACAAACGTTGGTACTACGTCCTAGTACCGAGGCTACCTACCTGAGGTGGTCTCAGACCGATCTCGGATGTAGGTCCGAGCCCACTTATAACATGTTCTGATTAGGCAAGGAAGTGGGCTTGATGTAGCATCGAGTACCACGTCCTGGTACCAAATATAGTGAGAACACACCCTTAGGCACGGCACAACTCTATCGGCATAAAGATCTCTTGAAAAGGTGCAGTACAGTATTTCAAGCAAGGGTATTCACCCTCTGTAGTGTTCTCAGATTAAAATGGAAAATGACACGGTTACACAACAGCGTTTGCTTTCTGAGCCAGTGACTAAATGGGCTTCACAAATCTGTAAAAATATTAAAAATCACTAAGCTTTTAATTTGAAAATTTGGCAATCATCCTCAGGAGGACATTGTTTTGTGGAGGAAGGGGGGATACTGTATGGACACTGTATTTGATAAAATAAGTTTTTTCTTTTTGGGAGTTTCCGTAAGCTGACCCATCTGGCACTTTTTTCTGACACACTTATGAATTCGGAAACTGTAACGGAATAAACCTGTGCTTTATTCTGTGAAGGGTTTCCTAATTCATAAATGTGTCAGATGGGTCAAGTTACGGAAACTCCCTTTCTTTTTGTACCTTGGGTCGATTTCATAGAGTTACGGTGGATCTTAAGTCCTAAACCTATCGTAAGTCCAAAATTCACAGAGACTCTCAATATAGGATTTATTTGTTAAGAGTGAGGGTGTATTTGAACTTAATGAGTTGAGGGACATATGATGCATTGTAACGCTTTGTAAAATTTGCCCATAGTAGGACAAGGGATACATTGTTTGACAAAGCATGAAATATTTTAATTTGTCTTGTCTGAAGTATGAAGCGAAGCATGTGTTTACCCATTGCCGCCTTTTGGTTGCAATGCGCTTGTGCCTTACGCATATGCTGAAAGTCGGTACAATGTATACACCCGCATCTCTACTTCATACTTCAAGCTGGACAGAGTATAGATTCTACTAGATTTTATACAAATGTTAATTTTCAAGGTGAAAAAAAAAATAAATGCAAAATATAGATGATTTGTTTTATTTGTTAATGAAGCAATAGTTGTGATTGATTTCTTTGCATCCTTTTGTGCATGTCATATTGCCTGGTGTACTAGCTTTTTTGCATGCTTTCTAAGACTTTCCTTTTGGTGCAAGCTTTTTAACTGCAGTTTGGTGATGGGCGTTTCATTATCACGCATATTTTATTTCGGCAAAGCTAAAGGCCTAACCATTGCTGTCTTGTGTTTTGTTTTTCTTAATTGGATATACTATGAATGGTTAATAATTTGTTAATACTGCCAAATTTTGTTTGTCTGAAATATTTTTCTTTTTTTTTTATTAAATGCAAATCAGTGAGGTATCATGATGGTAAGATTTGTTTTGTTTTGTTTTTAGACCCTCCAAACAATATTGAGAAAATGTTGTGTTTTCAGCAAGATATTACCAAGAAATAAGACCATAATTTTCCCACAGCTGTTTGAAAGTCTCAATTATAATGAAAAAAAAACGAATAAAACAAAAAATATTAACGACGACACACTGTTGATAACCAATTTGGATTCTGTATACCACTGTGTAAATTTTACGAAATTTCAGTGTGGGCAAATATAACATACAAAACCTGACCTTTGTAGGCCTATATGGTAAGATTCCCACAATGGATTTTTCTTATTTTTGCAGAGGTAATAGCTCTTGCATGCCCCTACTTATATCAGTTGTCAAAATTGTTGCCACTGCTTAAAATTGCTTTTAAAATAAGAGACAATTTGCATGGGGTCAAACAGCGGTGTTCCCTTCAGACTAATTGGAGCGAATGTAATTGTGAAGAAAGTGTTAAATAAGTGGTCAAATTGCATGTTCTCTAAAGATTGACACTGGCACATTTAAAAAATAGTGCGGCCTCAAGATTTTTTGTTTATATTTTTGCATGGTATTAAAAGCTTTTATATACATTAGTAAAGCTTTTATATACATGATCTGAAACGATTAAACCCAAATCGGCACCCTTAAAGGTGCAACATGAGATTTCACATAACAGGTGTCCAAAAAAAATATAAAAATTCTAATTTTTGCACTAATGTAAAGCTTTCTATCAAAAATATCCCCATGTGAAAGGATTAAGTTGAAAAATATTTCTTTGGTACAAAAATTGTGAAATTTCTATTTTTGTATAGGAGCAAATATGAAATTCAACTTATGTTTTATATTGAAATTAAACAAATGAAAATCGCCTTTAGTTGTCACTTTCAAGGCATTTCTGTAACCAAAGACAATGTAAGAAATCTATTGGGGGTCTTATCTATATGAAATCGCTACATATGACACAATTTATGGGTGCAACAAAATCTCTTGTTGCACCTTTAAGGATAAACAGAATGATTTTATAATAAAATGAAATTAAGTGGCATTTATTCAGCAGACGACGGAAATGGTTTAACACAAAACACGCCAGAGTTGATTCCCGCAGCATGCACCCTGTTAGAATGAGAACGAGTATAATATTCATGTAATAGAGACATTTGTTGATTGAAATTACGGCAAAGTTAAAGTTCGCCTACAAATTGCATAGATGTCTTTAGCCTCTTATTAATGTCCGTATCTGTTTTTGGGTACATGTTATTTTTATGTATAAAATGTCTCTATTCTTCCAATGACCTAGACTTACATTTGCGAGCAAATTGAAGAAATTCATATTTTGTGAAAATGTGTCAGTTCCACTGTAAACCTGTAATATCAATGAAAAGGATTATGCAACTCGTCATTGTTACAGCAATCATTCTTAAAGGTGCATTTTCACTAGATACCTTCAAGAAAAGGTTATTTCTAAAATTCTGATGGTGCATTTTGATGTTATGAGTGAATGTTTGTATCACGCTGCCTCATTGGCCACTGTTTTGCAATTTCTGTCCATTAACGGTCAGAAAATACACAGAGGTGCAACGAGAAATTTCAAATAACGGTCCCAGAAAAATGTGAAAATTCTGATTTTGGCACTTACGTAAAACATATCAAAAATATCCCCATCTGTAAGGATTAAGCTGAGAACTGTTTCTTTGGTACAAAAATTGTGAAATTTCTGATTTTGTATAGGAGAAAATGCAAAATTCAGCCTATGTTTTCTATTGAAATATAGGCATATACAAATCCCCTTTTGTTTTCATTTTTAAGTTATTTCTGTAGCCAAATAAAAGGAAGAGAATCTATTGAGCGTCTAATCTACCGTAATAAACGCCCCTGCTCTAATAAACGCCCCTCTATGATTTTTGGATAAAACAATTCAAGAAAATGAGTTAAACTTACCTAAATCACATGATTTAATGGCCGGGACTGTCGTAATCCGTATCCATAATCTCTGTTGTCATCAATGCTTTCTACTTCAGGGCACATAAAAACTTGGACCATGTGTTGATTAAAATAGCCCTGGGTTGAAATCCCCAGGCGCGCGCACTGAACACCCTTTTATAAACTGTGTAAGGTGACTTTCCATTTTTTACTGTAATAAACGCCCCCTCTTTTGAAAAATGCACTGCCCCCGGGGCGTTTATTAGGAACAATACGGTATATGAAATCACTACATATCACAGAAAATATGGATCACTTGAAATCTCTTGTTGCACCTTTAAGAATTTCTTGTAAAGTTGATTGAATCTGCACATAAGATTGGGCACATATACTATATTGTAGCCAATCATCAGCGTACTGTACCAGGGTGTGGAGGCAGCATGGGCCCCCAGGAGTTTGCAAAAAAAAAAATTAAAATACAAAATCGGCCTATTTTTACTTATCAAATATCCCCCACACCCCGACGTCCTTCAGGCATGGGTACGGCCCTGCCAATGGTTAAAACATTTTAAAAAATCTGAATTTCTTGAGGTAAGTTGGGAGTTATGAGGCAGTGGATCACAAAATGCCCTTTAACACTTCCATTCAAGACCATTACAATTTAAAACCTGTGCATCAAATTTTCAAACTGAAATAGCAAAAAGAATCCAATGATTTACATAAGATGCATATACATGAGGATTCTCTGAATACGACGTAACCAAATTCGATGTGCCAAAAGTAATACAATGAGCATACACACTTCATTATCATAGTTTTGGGCACCACCATAATTGGATTACGTATCGGCATATTTGGGAATGTCTCATGAATATTAACACACCTACATTTGTCTTTGCTTGACAAAATCAACGTCGTCACTGCAAGTTTTTTTGTACATTAAGCAAGTTGGAATAATTTTAGCATCTTAGTTTTTCCAATATAATAAAATGCAAATGGTGCGCCCGCAGCAGGCAAAGTGCCCATCTCTCTGACATTGGTGTTTGGGCCAGACTCCCTCATATATTGTTGCTGTGGGGGGTTTGCCACTCCTCCCGCACAGCGAGTCTGTTTTGCATTCCCAGCATATGCCGGTACCAATATATACTCCTGGGTGGAGAGAGAGGCAAGCGAGGTAAAGTGCCTTGCCCAAGTGCACAACACATTGGCGACAGCGGGGCTCGAACCCACAACCTTATGCCTATGAGGCGAGTGCTGATCCACTGCACCACATGTGCCCCCAATATAAAAACATTGCAGAAAAATCAGCTGAAATCAAATTACCACACACTAGGTTGAGAGCAAGGTGTGACATTTTTGTTTAGTCTCTTAAACAAATGTGCAAGATATGCTATCACTGAAAAGAACAAGATTGTAAACTAGATAAATGTAGAGACCTGTGATGAGATTTTTCGGTTACTTTGCTGGCCGAATCAAATAACAGATGTTTGCCTTCTGGTTTATAAATAACATGTGAAAGAATCCCAATCGAAAAACAAAGATTTCCAAATATTATGACCCTGATAAGCGTCCAGGTTTACAAAACTGGGTCATCAGATGGGGCTGTTGGGTACACCAATTACGCTAATTTTGCCTCTGCATAATGCACATCACTGGCAAGTGCTCTTGAATGTACGTGTGCGAATAAGGACACTCGCATATGCTGCATTTTTCTACAAATGTTACCAATGTTTACTTGAAGTCTGTTATGTTCTGCACATTTTGATACCACATTTGCATACATAGCCCCTATATTGATGACACATTGATACTTTGAATGAAAAGTTAAGAGGATTTCAAAGTTGCACTGTAAAGCCAATGCAACATGACATTGTCTACATGACTGGTTATGAATGACAAGACAAAGTTGCACTGTAAAGCTACTCAAGCCAATACAACATGACATTCTCTACGTGACTGGTTATGGATGACAAGACAGTTGCACTGACAAGCTACTCAAGCCAATGCAACATGACATTTTCTCCATGACTGGTTATGGATGACAAGACAAAGTTGCACTGACAAGCTACTCAATCCAATACAACATGACCTTCTCTGCATGGCTGGTTATGAATGACAAGACGAAGTTGCACTGTAAAGCTACTCAAGCTAATGCAACATGACATTCTCTACGTGACTGGTTATGGATGACAAGACAGTTACACTGACAAGCTACTCAAGCCAATGCAACATGACATTCTCTGAATGACTGGTTATGGATGACAAGACAAAGTTACACTGACAAGCTACTCAAGCCAATGCAACATGACATTTTCTGCATGACTGGTTATGGACGACAAGACAAAGTTGTACTGACAAGCTACTCAAGCCAATGCAACATGATATTCTCTGAATGACTGGTTATGGATGACAAGACAAAGTTGCACTGAATAGCTTCTCAAGCCAATGCAACATGACACTCTCTGCACAACTGGTTATGGATGACGAGACAAAGTTTCACTGACAAGCTACTCAAGCCAATGTAACATGACATTCTCTGCACGACTGGTTATGGATGACGAGACAAAGTTGCACAGTTTGCACTGACAAGCTACTCAAGCCCAAAGAGGTTCTATATAGATAGAGGCAAAACGTTACGTAATCTTTAGAAATTCACCGTCTCGCATGTTTTGCCGACCACAAAGAAAACATAGAGTACCAACAATAGAAAGCAATGGCTGCCTCCGCTTCTTCCACA
>JAMKCH010087520.1:14047-29173 GCA_023653785.1 Ophioderma brevispina | reverse complement strand
CCTCAGGGATCTATCATTGGACCCCTGGTATTTACAAAATACAGTCATCCTCTTGGCTCAATTATCGCAAATTATGAACTACTTTACCACTTTTACGCCGACGATTCTCAACTGTACACATCTTTTGATCCAAAGCACCCTACTGACTGTTTTACTGAAATTGAAAAACTTCAAAAGTGCATCAGAGACATAAGTAATTGGATGACAATAAACAAGTTGAAATTAAATATGGAAAAAACTGAATTTCTTATCATTGGCTCACCACATAATCTGAAGTTACTGCCTGATCTTCATCTCAAGATCGGTTCCATTGTTGTTAATCCGGTCACCTCAGTTCGCAACCTTGGTATTCATTTTGACAATAACATATCTATGAGCAAACACACCAATGAACTGTCTCGCACTCTGAACTTCCAGATACGCAACATAGCCCGCCTAAGAAGATATCTTGATGTGGACTCCTGCCATCATATTGCTCGATCTCTCGTTCTGTCGCGTCTTGATTATGGCAACTCCCTCTTGGCTGGCATTCCTGACTCATCTCTCAATAAATTGCAACGCATCCAGAACAAGGCTGTTCGTTTAATATTCGGTTTAAGTCGTCGTGACCATATCTCACCTTACCTTCATGATCTTCATTGGCTGCCTGTCAGACAACGTGTTAATTTCAAACTTCTCGTCATAATGTACCAATGTGTCTCAAATTCTGCTCCAGTCTACCTCTGTAATGATATTAACTTGTACTCATCTACTCTTTCTCGTAATCTTCGCTCCCTGCAAGATTCCACCCGGCTGAAGATACCCAGGACTCTCAAATCTGTTGGTGACAAAGCTTTCTCTGTACATGGCCCCCGGCTATGGAATGAGCTTCCCCTTCAAATTAGGGAAGCTCCTACGTTACCCTCTTTTAAAAAGCTCCTCAAAACACATTTGTATCCTTTCTAGTTTTGTTTTCATTACTGTAAAGCGCCTAGATATTTTATAATAGGTGCTATATAAATATTGTTATGTATGTATGTATGTATGTATGAAACAATGTGGCGCCATCTTGATGCGCATTCATTGATATCAAACAGACAATATGGCTTTAGGAATGGCCATTCTACATCTGATGCCTTGACCTATGTTTCCCAATGCATCACTAATTCCATCAATGACAGAGAGGAAGCTAGAATTGTATGTCTTGATATCAGCAAAGCATTTGACAGAGTGTGGCATCCTGGTCTACTGGCCAAGCTCTCTGCCTTAGGATTCTCAGATAAGTTACTGAAGTGGCTGAAGGACTACCTGAGTGACCGCTCCCTCAGAGTCATCCTAAACGGGAGGTATCCAGCAAGAAGTCGATCAATGCAGGTGTACCACAAGGCTCAATCCTCGGCCCTCTTCTTTTTATTATATTCATTGACAACATCACAAGAAGAATCCTGAATCCATCCATCCTCTACGCAGACGATGTCACACTCATGATCTTCATAAAGTCAAAAGAGGACAGAATCCCCGTTGCTGCCTCTCTCAACAAAGACCTGCAGGAAATCAAGTCTTGGGCAACTTCATGGAATGTACTTTTCGGTGCTGCCAAGTGTAAAACTGTAACAATATCAAACAAGAAAGATGCTGCAACAGGCCATCCAAGTCTCCACTTCTTTGGTACAACCCTAGAAGAGGTCGACAGTGTCGATCTACTTGGCATCTCCATCAGTAATGACCTGTCATGGTCTCCTGTGATTACCAAAATGGCTACAACTGCCAGTCATGCAGCGACTAGGATTGCTGATAGGGCTGTTATTTATAAATCCATGGTTCGATCCAACATGGAATATGCAAGCTCAGCATGGTGTGGAGCAACACCCACTTCACTATCCAAACTAGATGCAATCCAGAGACGTGTCATTTCCATCATTGGTATCCCACGAGAGTGAGCTTGCCACTCATCACATCCAACCACTTGGTCATCGCAGGGCAGTTGGAATCCTCACTCTTTTCCACCGCATGTTTTATGGAAAAGCACCAGATCTCCTCAGCCAGCTGCTACCTGAGCTGCTTCCAGTTGATCCTTGCCTTAGGTGCTCAGTCAGGTCTCATGACCTTGCTGTGAAAGTCCCAAGGTCCAACTTGGCCTCCCACAGAAGATCATTTCTCCCATGCTCTCTAGGCTTATGGAATGCCCTTCCTGCTTAAATGAAGCATCAAACCAGGACTTGCAGAGTTTCAAAAGGGAGGTTAATCGCTATCTTGGCGCCAATCTGTCAGCGTTACTAATTAGATAACTGCTGTTAATGCCTAGATTAGCCTTGACATAAAAAAAATGTTATTGATCTTTGTTTATTCTGTACTGGTGTAAACCACAATCAGCTGTTTGGTGTAGATTTTCAGACGTCATCGCTGTATGTCTATTTGCGGGAGACAGTATGACAAATTTCCTCAAATTTTTCACTATTTGGTGTTTTTGTTCCTACATTAAAGTAGTCATATGGAATTTTACAGACTTATAAGCTAAGAAAATGCATTTCCATATTTTTTTTTAATTCTCTCGCATGATCGCTGCTTATCCCTTTAGAGCTAACTAAATAGGCTTTAAAATGAGTGCTTACTAATGGGCTATTTCACACTAAGCGTGCACTTTGAGTCTCACAGAGGGTCAAAATTCATCTCTGTCTGATTTACACAAACTCAGTGGAATTGAAAAAATCAGGATGTGTCCCAGTAAGTTCCAAAATATTAGAGCATGGCATTTTCAGTAACATCACTAAAAATATCACCGAAGTAGGGATGAAAAGCTGCTGTCTGGAGAGGACATTTTATTAACAATCACCATACCGTCTTCAAAATGGTAATTCTTAATTTGTTCTAGGGTTATACTGATTTACCATTTAGGTGTGCTGGTTACTGGACATTGTTGAACACTTTGTGAGTCTTTAATGTGTTATTTTACAATATTTAAAAATATGTTAGCTGTTTGAAATCCAAATAGTAAAGCTGAACATTTGCAAGGGAAATTCTAGTACTCTCACTGTTTATCACATTATATTTGTTTAACTATACAGTTATATAATGCAGTTATATGTGCAGTTATATCATTAACAACATCATTCCCAATTCAATGCTTAGTAAAAGTTTTACATCAAAATATCTTGTTGTTAACACAATCTGTGGAACTTAAACTGAGAAAGTGACCATGTATTCAGGAGAGGACATTTTGTTTAACAATCATCATACCATCTTTGGAACGGCCATTTTTTACCTTAAAGGTGATCATCATTGCTCGGACGACATATATTAAGCTATATACCAATGGAAAGCTTATTTTATCGCGATTTTATATGTAACGGTGTCATATTTATGCTACTCACGATTTGGGTACAAGAGCCAAAATGAAAATCGTCTTTCAAGCAACACCACTTCAGCGAAAGTCAATATTATTGACTTGGGCGCTGTGAGGTGGTGACGTCACCGATTGTGTAATCGTCTATGCAAGTAAACAAAATCCCATTCGCTTGTATCGCTCACTTCTGCGCTTTCGAAGACTTACCATTGTTTTCTCTAAAATTTGCTCAACTAAATCAGAATTATGAACAATACAGATACAGATAAATATCTGTTGAAGTATCTGGTAGATTTGATGGCTCTATCCCACAGAGAAGGCGATTCAGTCGGCATTTTATACATACTGAATTCCTTGCTTCATAGTATTGCTGCAATTTGTTATGGTTAATGGTTAACAAATTGTCGCTAGTTAAAGTAATTACCGCCATGTAACGCTCGATGAGCCAAGACTTTACCGGAAACCCAATAGCAAAGCCAACAGTGATTTATTAAAAAAGGTTCAATAACCATAATTGAGTGACTGTTTCCCGGTCTGAGAAAAGTAGATAAAGATATTTTCTGTTACTCCCCCTGATAGCGCCTATACCTCATGCAATTCCATCGGTTAGCATAAGAGGCTGTAACGTAAATCAATGGAAGAGCCGAGTCTTTATACGCACGCGGTAGTTTTTGACCACCACCCATGCTCCAGGGGCAGGTCTCCCTCACTAACCTCAAAGGGCAGCTATTTTTCATGCTCCAGTAGCATGAGTGGTGGTCAAAATCTCACACTTTCATGTAAACACAGCCGGCCTCTGAGCTCTGCTCGCTACTCAAGATTCATCGTAGGCGATGAGAATTCAAGCGATTTTTTTCACATTTCTTGCACACTTATGAAGCCGCGAATTATAATTACCAATCTACAGAGATCAAGGAACCTAGTCAACCAACATTTATCGCTATATTGGCGAAATTCGACACAGAAGAAGAGGAGCGATTTGGGGTTCCTTTACATTGGAAGCTATTGGAAGATGCATTGCGCAACAAGACTTGTGCAATCGCCTACATGTACGTCACACGAATTTGCCAAGGTCAGAGAAGGAAAGCTTAAGCGTATTTTTTGGGCGTAAAATCGCAACGAAATATAGGGTTATTTTTTGGTTTATAGCGGTTATATTATACGATTATTTTTTTTGGAAAAGATATTTTTGGCAACCTGAAGTCATAAGCTTTCCATTGGTATATACAGGGTTCCCAAAAGATAATTTCCCCCCTGAAATTCGAGGACATTTTGTTGCTTAACTTCACTTAGAACTGGATGTTTAGAAAATTTTAAAAAGTTTTAAAAAGAGGAAACATTTGGCTCTGCCACAAAAGTCGTTGCTTTTCAAAAGACACTTTTGGCATCAACACACATTCCCTCTTTCCAAAAATGATGTTGTCAGAAAAAGTGGCACTTTAGCGTATTCAAAGGACTGAAGTAAAGAAATGATCAATTTACAACCACAATTTCATTTCCTTTCTTTATATGCATTGCGGTCTGAAGTAAATAAGCTTAAAACATTAATGCATAGACAAACAAATAAACAAACAACACAAATATGCAGTAAAAACATACTGAGATGAGATTTGTCTAAGCAACACCAGGTGAAATGTGAAGCAGATCGACACATAAAGGAGAACACTACACTGGCTCAATGTGGTGGAATTATCCAGCGAGCATGGAACCACATTCATAAACAGAACATCAGCAAATTGGTAAACAGCATGTGTAAACACTACAATGATGACATCAGTGCAGATGAAGGAAACGGTGACTATGAGTCTCACCCTGAATAACAAAACAATTACGCTTATTTTGATTTGAAACAGGCATTTCAAACATTACCTCTTTCATTCATAAAAAGAGCAATATGCAAAGAAAAATGACTTTATTTGATACTGATGAATGTAAAGCTTACATCTCTTTTTTATTTTCCTGCATATTTTGTCTCGTTTCTTTATTTGTTTGCCTATGCGTCAATGTTTTAAGCTTATTTACTTCAGACCGCAATGAATATAAAGAAAGGAAACAAAATCATTGTTGTAAATGGATAATTTCTCGACTTTAGACCTTTGAATACGGTAAAGTGCCACTTTTTCTGACAACATCTTTTTTGGAAAAAGCGAGTGTGTGTTGATGCCAAAGGTGTTTTTTGAAAAGGAACGACTTTTGTCGCAGAGCCAAATGTTTCCTCTCTTTAAAACGTTTTAAAATTTTCGAAACATCCAGTTCTAAGTGAAGTTATGCAACAAAATGTCCTCGAATTTCAGGGGGGAACTTATCTTTTGGGAACCCCTTAGCTTAATATATGCCGTCCGAGCAATGAGGATCACCTTTAAATAGGTGAATACTTGTCTATTGTTTTACTGTGCTGGTCACTGGACATTACTGGACACTTTATGTGTCTTTGATGTGTCATTTTACCAAATTTAAAAATATTATAGCTGTTACAAATCCAAATAATGCTAAACATTTGCAAGGGTAATTGTGAAAATCTCACTGTGTCATCACATTACATTCATGAACTATGCAGATATATCACCAGCAACATCATTCCATTGTTGAGTAAAAGTTTAACATCAATTTATCCTGTTGTTATGAAAAATCCATGGAATTTGAGCTGAGAAAAGACCACTTAATTTGTTCTGGAGAGGACATTTTGTTTAACAATCATCATACCATACTTGAAATGACAATTTTTATGTTAACTAGGTTCATACTTGTCTGTTGTTTGGCTGTACAAGTCACTGGACATTGCTGCACATTTTAAGAGTCCAAAATGCCATTTTACAATGTTGGCCTGTATGCATCCAGATATTTTGGAACATTTGCGTTAGAGAGAAGTACTTAATTTTTTTCAAGAATTACACAAAAACCTAGACAACTTGTGGTTTCTAAACATAATATGCAGCATAAATTATTAACTTATCACATAAATATAGGTGCTGCTACTTTAATACTTTATTTTATTTGGATTTTAACAAAAATCATGTATTGTTCTGGAGAGGACATGTGTTAAACAAGATGCAAAATCATAAATTTATACTTCCCATTTGAAGCAAGACAACAGCAAATTCATGTTCTAATCTGTTAGGAGAAGTAATGCTTCTTTTGTAGGAATAAAATATAAAATACTCCAGTCATTCTTGGTTCAACAATTACCCATTATCACATGTTCTGGAGAGGACACACTTTTAACGCGGAATCAAGATGGTGAAAACAGACCCTTGGTTATATTTCTGGCAAATACCCATACAACTAATTGTCATTTGCAATCATTAGGTAACAATACAAAGTTGTTATAGACAAAGTTTAAGAAGATATTTGAATTTATTAAAATACAAATAAAGCCTTGTTGTGGAGAGGACATTACATTTTTCTTTTAACGCAAAATTGGGATTTTACAATAATTTTCATAACTTTGTCATTTTTACATCAATTTTCCTCATTTAACTTTTATACTGTCACACGCATTCTATATTTTACCACTAATAAATACAATACCTCAGATTGTATACCATATGTTAGGGATTTTAGGTGCAATACCTTCAAAATCTAAAATGAGACTCCAAAAATGTGTTAAAAGTGCAGCCAAAATTTAATAGAAAGAAGAAATAGAATTCTGTAAAAATGCTCCTGAAGCTTGCTCTCCAAGGCATCTATCATATAAAATGAAAAACACTGTGTTATTTCCCCAATTTAAGCAACTAGATGTGACAATAGTGGTAGTTGCTAAAGTGCACGCTTAACGTGAAATAGCCCTAAGAAGCAATCACATTAAAGTACTGTAATCATTACAAACATGTCAGATTTCTAATTTGAAACAGCTCCACCCTATCAGGCCCCAGTTCAAGACAAGGCTATCTTGTACCCAAAAAGTTAGGAACTTTATACATGTATCAGCATAAAATCTTGATCCTTACCCTGAGTTGATCTCTGAGCTGTGATGCAGACATTAGCTCAAAACTAGTATCCATTTCTCCTGACCCCATGACAGCAGATTCCTGGTCGTATGATCCATGTGATGCAGTAGAAAACTGCTCAGAAGGATAGACACGCTGGTGAGCACGTGGAATTGGAGAACTTGTACGCTGCATGGTTGTCTGACAGCTAGGCGTGATGGATCGCCTGAAACAAAGAAATAGAAGATCGTGTAAGGTAAGGTATGGTAATAGAATTTAACAACACCTCAACACAATTTTGTCATATTGTGTCACCATGGTTACATATATCAAACATTTTACAAGACAAACATTAAACTAGAATTTCATGGTTCATGGCTTTCGCACTCGCTATATTCAAAGAATATAAGCTGTGGGCTGCCCAGCCTATCTTACAAATTGACCTCACATGACCTTTGACCTTGGCACATGACCTTTGACCTCATCAACAAATGATGTATCCCATGTTGCACCTGCGACTCATGTTGAACTTGTCAATGGAGGTCAATTTTACATTTTTAGCCTATTTTTCAACTTGACCTCACAATACCTTTGACCTTGGCACATGACATCTGACCTCATCACCATATGAGGGATCCCATGGTGTACCTATGACACAAGTTTGGTTCTAATTCAGGGGTGTCCAACCTTTTTGACGCAGGGGCCGCATTGGTTGAATCCACAACTATTGCGGGCCGCAAGCAAGTAATGAGGGGCTCAAGTTTGGTTTATGACGTACCTATGAGAATCTGGAAGTAGGACCCATATCTTTGCTGAAAAGGGGACCATAGCTACACCGAAGATGCAGATTTTGGAGCACATTTAACACAAATTTTCCTTTTCTCCAAAAAATGTTGACCTTTTTTATAGCAAATTTTGAAAAAGTTTAGCTTCAGTTTAAGGAAATTGGACTAATTTTCCCACAATATTTAGAAAATTTTTGTTTTAGATTGATGAAATTGGACTAATTTTCCAAAGATGTTTAGAAAAGTTTGGTTTCAGATTGAGGAAATTGAACTAATTCAAATGACATTCTTTTTAAATCTATTATATCACATATTTATGCATTTTTTATGGGATGTACCTCGCGGGCCGCATGCGAGCTCTTAGCGGGCCGCAAATGGCCCGTGGGCCGCAGGTTGGACACCCCTGTTCTAATTGAATTTCAACTTTTCAATTGAGGTCAATTTTTAAAAAAAAAATTAACATTTTAGTGACACATACATACATACACACATATGCACACGCACAACGGATTGTAAAGTGGTCCTGCCAGCTATAGCTGGCAGCCCACAAAAACACATTTTTCTTATAACATACAAACTCTTACTTTGGAAATAGCCAAGACACATTATAATAGACCAATAACAAAACAGATTTCTTATTTTAAAGAAATATTTTGGCAAATATAGCCTTTGTTGATAACAAAAAACTTATTTCACATAAAGCACAATTTAAACTTAACAGTGGGTACGAGGCTCACACATCATACACTGGAACATATACATTTAAACAGCACATTCTAACGCACGAGATCACAAGTGATGCTTAATTGTTACCTTAGCACATACAGAGGAGAAAGGAAGAGCGCATCACATGTTAGAACATATAAACAATATACCAACACAGAATCCAAACACAAGCAGATACACCCCTGAAAGAAAATTCGAGGGGACACCTGCCTGGGCCAGGATTCGAACCGGTGACCTCTGGTATACAAGACCAGCGCTCTACCTCAAGGCGCCACACACACAAACTACAAAGATACATTGTTATAGCCAATAAAACAAATTACATATATATATTTAGGTAAATCTAATACAGAATTTATGGATGGCCTTATGACAAAAAACTTAAAATGGCATTAAACATAAAACATTATACTTATCAACTACATTGAATTCACTCCTGCATGTGTGAAATATTACCAGTTTTACAACCACATCATCTTGGAACATTAGACGAGTTGTCCCTTTTTGTCATCTCTTACGACAAGCAGAGATAGCATTGGGCCTATTCTTTACCCTGAGCCTGTAGGGAGTCCCTTTTAGTGACCTCTTACGACATGCAGGGATAACATCGTGCCTATTCTTTACCCCGAACCCGCAGGGAGTTAGATGATCATGTAGATGGGCATATTCCAACAAATATCAAATTTGAGTACCACAAATTAGACACATTGATTGTGTTATACTCACAGTGATAAACTATGAGTACATGTCCATTTTCTTACTCGTGGGGTAGCCTATATGGCAGCTACACTGTGGTTACTGTGGCAAATACTGCACAGCTTAGTAACACAATGGGCTAGCTGCAAGATAGGATTTCCAAAGTACACGGTTATCAATAATAATAAATAGTTCTTGTAAGGTGCAAATCCATAACAGATAACACATACAAATCAAACAAAACAGCTATGAGCAATGAAAAGCTTGACAAAAAAGGCGACTTTTAAGCTAACGTTCGAAGTCTTGGAACTTGGGGATACTGCGAATGCTGTTTGGAAGGTGTGTACTCTACCTAAATAGGCAGGCCTATTTAGGTGTAGATACGACTTTGTTGCACTACACTGGAAAACTGTGTTGATATTTTTTGTAAAGTGATGGTTTTTAAAAAAGGTGTGTAAATAAAAAATCTCACTTTTTTTTGGTTAAAAGTACATTTTCTTTGGCACAAAAAACCTAAATAACATCAAAAATATGTAGTTACGACTGCATTTCACTCAATTTTACACAGAGTACTCAATTATTTTACAAAAGTCAAAAATGAATATGCATAATTTGATATACATTTCAAGTGACAGTTATTAAATAGGCTTAAGGCCTGGGCCGGTTCTATATGGTAACATCAACACGACTATATGCTTCTGGCGGTCGATATAGGGGCCATGATATAACCACTCCTTTAGGCCTATTAGGCAGTCAGGAAACTAAGCCTATGACTCAAAATTCAAAGGATTATTTACTAGAGAAGAATGTTTTTAATGTAACCTATGTAGACCTATACATTAGGTTACAGAATATCCCATAAATAGGCCCTAATCCATTCAGATTAACCCCTTGGCGCTACACCTGTAACACAGTCTGTCTGATTGGATAATTACAGGATACAATATGAAATAGCCCTCTGAGTAACCAATCAAAATAGTGGTTCTTTATCTCTGTAGAAACCATACCAACATTCTCACAATATCTCTGATTTGCTCTTTACATGATATTACCTTCCAAGTAACCAATCAAAATAGTGCTTAGATGTTGATAGATAGGCAGGTAGTGCCTAGGGGGTTAATGAAGGAAATTGGCCTATTTAAAATGAGAAGGGTAATCTCCTGCCTACTGAAGTGGAGACTACCGCACAAGGTTTGCGGTATGCAAGAGTTGGGCCATGGCAGTGAAACTTTTACCAAGCAGGGCCATGGCAGCGAAACTTTTTACCAAGTAGGGCCATAGCAGCGAAACTTTTCACCAAGTAGGGCCACAACAGCGAAACTTCTTACCTAGCCAGGCCACGGCAGTGAAACTTCAAGCCTATAACTGCCTTCGTATCAGAAACAACGGGGCACTGGCAGTGGCGGGTTCTTCCATTTGGTCTCTCGAATGCCCCCGCTTGCTTTGAGAGGCTCATATAGAAAACCTTTGAAGGTTTACAATGGAAGTCTTGCCTTTTGTACCTTGATGACATTATCGATTGATTGATTGATTGATTCATGGTTTATTAAACATATTGCCATCGCAGCCATAAGGCTGAATAATTACAATATTCACAATAAAAATGAGTATAACATAAAATAACATAATCAATTAAAACAATTATTCTGGTGAATTTAAACAATAATTACACATTAAAAACACACCAAAACTACAATATTGCACAATTGCATGTAGATCAAGTCAAACTGATTCAAAAACAGATATTGTTTAAAAGGAGTAATTAAAAAGTATCATTCCATAACTTTACCATATAGGGTATTGCACTATTTGTGTATCTTTTTGTACGTGATTTAGGAACGGTGAGCTTATTAGAATAGCGTAATTTTGGGGATCTGAAATTTGGCAGCCAATGTTGAAATTGATCAGATTGCACTATTTTTTTTGGCAAATTCAAGGCAAATCAGTCATGCGTCAGCATTTGACGATGCCATAACAAAGCTTGAAGACAGCATGCCCGTACACAGGGGGGTGCAGAAATATCAATTTTTTTTTGTAGTTACAACATTTTTTGTACAACATTTAGGCTAACTCATTGATGTTTTTTTGTTTAGGCCTATATTTAGCTCTAATTTGAACTGTGTCATTCATTGACTTGTGTAAAGCATTGGTAACATGCCAATGGCAAATAGGTATTGATTTCTTGACAAGTGATCGGGGAGGGACCGGAAGGTGAAGCAAGGTAAGCTCCACTGTTCGGAGAACAAGAGGACGTGCACTACCTTTACCGCCTTGTACACTGACTGTGTGTATAATCAGATGGACATGTGCATTACTGCATGTGATGTGTGTAGACAGCAGCAGTGGATAAGCTAACATTTCATCTTGACTCTTCACAGTGGTCAGTGGTTGGTGGCAACTTTTGTTTGGTCCTTTTTTCACCTTGGTTTTATCGTTTTCATTTTTTACCATAGGGCTGTCTACGCTGACGTCAGGGGGAAGTTATAGGGCGGCCATTTTGCGGTGGGGATTGCCATAGGTCGCCGTGTAAATTGGCGTAAAATGCGCCATATTTTTACCTGAATGATAACAGGAGACTGTAAAACTGTAATGGTAGCCGCTACATAGGAAATAACATGCACATTTTAGAATGCCTATTCGTTTCACTTGCATGCTAGAAACAATCCAAAGAAATGGTCTTAAAGGGTGCCAAACGCAAACGGCCTTGTAGAAACACACACGCATTTGTTTTCACCTCCGATGAACCAGGGCTGCGATGACCTAAGATTAGAATTTCTTAGAAAGTACGAGCAGTTGTGTGTGCCGTGGACTGATACTGCGAAATGATCGAGGGCCGATGATAAAGGCTAGCACCGGCAAGTGACCCAGATGAGTAGACAGCCCTAAGGCTATAGGCCACCCTGTAATGCAAGCGGCCTATGTAAAGTCCCAACAGTGACTCTTCTAGTAAAAGAAACTTCTACGTATACTGTGATGAACGTTTTCATTTGGGCGTACTTGCATCATGGTAGAAGCACTTCCGTATACAATAACCTGTAGCAGCGTAAATGAATAGGCTCCAAAGAAAAAAAGACTCGCAAATATTCAGAGCTAATAAAAATTGTTTCATATTATCCTCACTCGTAAAACAGAGCACACACTTGCCTGAGAAAGTCTTATCATAATAGCTGCATAAAATTCATAATTAGTACTTTTTAGGAAAAAAATTCAGGGGAAATTCAAATCCAGAGGGTGATTTGAATCAATCCCATAATGCAATGCAATGTGCCTACACTGTACTGTACTAAACTAATGTCAGCACTTAGGGATAAAAAGTGTTCAAGAAGTTAGAGGACCACAAAACATTTCATGATCATGCTAACAATTCACTAAGTACTAATGCTTTGTGGGCTAAAATGAGCATAAAAGTCAGGGTTTTTATGTGTTAAGAATATGATTTTTGTGGGATCACATGACCCTATTGAGGTGAAATTTCCCAAAAAAATAAACAAAAATGATCATGAAATGCACCTTTAATTCCACATAAACTGGAACACTTCAAAAATGCTGAAAACTTCCATTTTTTTCATTTAACAATTGTATTCTACAGACTTTTGATGTTAACTTTTCCCCCACCGAACATAATGCTTCCCAGCTGATTAGACCCATGAACAAAATATGGATTGAAACCAGCATAGGGGGGGGGGGAGAGAAAGCAGCAAAAGTTGTGAAAGCACAAATCTATCCAACTTAAACCACCTCTGCCAGATTTTCAAAATATAGGCGAGATGTTTGTTTTGTTAAACTGATCTGTTCTGTTATCCAGGTGCGGATCCAGGGGGGGGTGCCGGGGGTGCCCCCCCTCCGGCCGCCGGATTTTTTTGGACGGAAAGTGATGCTGCTTCATTATTTTATTCCGCTCCATCTCGACATCTGATGACCTCACTCCCTTCGTTTTTAAAATTGCGTCGGTTGACATAAGATTGCAAATTTGCCTTCCCCAAGTTCCCCATCCCCCCAAAAAAGATGCACGAGTCGATCGGAGCTGTGAACTGAGATACATAAAAGATCAACGTCCTACACTGTCTGCTTGGTGTGAGAGTATCGCAAGCCATAGAGGCCATAACGTATTGCCACAACGCGTTGCGACATTTCGGCAACGCGTTGAAAGTAACAATGCGTTGCGAGAAAGTAGCAACGCGTTGCAGCGTCAGCCAATTAGAATGACAAATTCCTGTGACGTATTTCAAAAATTAGACCCACAACGCGTTGCAAAGTATCTAACAACGCATTGTGGAAACTCACAACGTGTTGCAAGCCTTCACAACGCGTTGCGAGCTTCACAACGCGTTGCGAAGGTTCACAAGCCATAAGGGTCATAACGTATTGCCGCAACGCGTTGTGAGAAAGTAGCAACGTGTTGCGACATTTAGGCAACGCGTTGCGGCCTCGGCCAATCAAAATCATGAATTTCTGTGACGTATTTCAAAAAATAGATCCACAACGCGTTGCGGCAATACGTTATGACTCTTATGGCGTTCACAACGCGTTGCAAGCCTTGAAGTTTACAACGCGTTGTGAAGCTAGCAACGCATTGTGAAGGCAATAAGGGCCATAACGTATTGCTGCAACGCGTTGTGAAGGTTTGCAACGCGTTTTGAACTCTGCAACGCGTTGTGAGATTTATATTTTTGAAATACGTCACAGAAATTCATGATTTTGATTGACCGAGGCTGCAACGCGTTGCCGAAATGTCGCAACGCGTTGCAACTTTCTCACAACGCGTTGCGGCAATACGTTATGACCCGTATGGCTTGTGAACCTTCGCAACGCGTTGTGAAGGTCGCAACGCTTTGTGAAGGCTTGCAACGTGTTGTGAGTTTCCACAACGCGTTGCTATATACTTTGCAACGCGTTGTGGGTCTAATTTTTGAAATACGTCACAGAAATTCGTCATTCTAATTGGCCGACGCAACACGTTGCTACTTTCTCGCATCGCGTTGCCGCGTTGCGACATTTCGGCAAATTTGCATGGGAAAATGTTTTTTGGAAAGTGAACATTGCAAGGGTTCTGCGCTTTGCGCGCGAGGGGGAGACCCCCTCCCGCACCCACCCCCAGACAGCTTGATATACGAACTCTCCATGAACACTTTATGAAATTCAAACAAAACTTAACCCATCAACTATATTTTACTTTTTAAACATGCTAATCATGCCTATAATTTAAGTGAACCACTTATAAATTTCAAATTGTTTCTGTCAAATGCATGGGGAAAATGTGTTTTGGAAAGCAAATATTGCAAGGGTTCTGCGCTTCGCGCGGGGAGGGGGATACCCCCTCCCGCACCCACCCCCGGACAGCTTGATATACGAACTCTCCATGAACACTTTATGCTTAATTCAAACCAAACTTAACTCATCAACTATATTGTACTAATTAAAAATGATCATACCTATAAGCATTATAAAGTGAACCCATTCAGAAATTTCAAATTGTTTTTTATATCCAATTTGCATGGGAAAATGTGTTTTGGGAAAATAAAGATTGCAAAGGTTCTGCGCACAGCCCCCCTCCCTGCAGCACACCCTGCGCGCCATACTTGCAAGGTGCCATGACTATTCCCTAAAACCCCGGCCCCCCAATATGCAGGGGTCTAACATAAAAAAACATGACCAAATGAGTCAACCCGCC
>JAMKCH010087520.1:0-14027 GCA_023653785.1 Ophioderma brevispina | reverse complement strand
TTTTTCAAAATGCTAATCATACCTATAATTTTAGTGAACCACTTATAAATTTCAAATTGTTTCTATCAAATGCATGGGGATAATGTGTTTTGGAAAGCAAATATTGCAAGGGTTCTGCGCTTCGCGCGGAGGGAGACACCCCCTCCCGCACCCACCCCCAGACAGCTTGATATACAAACTCTGCATGAACACTTTATCATATTTATGCTTAATTCAAACAAAATTTAACCCATCAACTATATTTTACTGTTGATCATACCTATAAGCATTTTAATTTAAAAATTTCAAATTGTTTCCATCAAATTTGCACATGTGGGAAAATGTTTTTTGGGAAGCGAACATATCTATACCCCCTCCTGCACACCCCCAGACAGCTTGATAAACAAACTCTCCATGAAAACTTTATGCTTAATTCAAACCAAACTTAACCCATCAACTATATTTTATTTATTAAAAAATGATCATACCTATAAGCAATATAAAGTGAACCCATTCAGAAATTTCAAATTGTTTTTTAAATCAAATTTGCATGGGAAAATGTGTTTTGGGAATGGAAAGATTGCAAAGGTTCTGTGCACAACCCCCTCCCTGCAACACACGCTACGCGCTATACTTGCAAGGTGCCATGACTATTACCTAAAACCCTGGCCCCAATATGCAAGGGCCTAAACATACAAAAAACATGACCAAATGAGTCAACCCACCACAAAAAAAAAAAAAAATACGTCCTCAAGTAGGCAAAAAAAAATCCAACCTATGACTTGAAGAAAAAAAACCCTGCCTCAAAAAGCCAACGAAAAAAAAACTTGCCCTCACCCAAACTTCCAACCCCCCCTTGAAGTCTAATGGTGCGTCCCTTACGACAACCGATAGAGCTTCTCGATCATTTGTTTAGGACGCTTGGTCCCTTGCTACATAATTCTTTATCTTACACTCTACTTGACCTTCTCGTCGTTCATATCAAACTTCACCGTGCCTCGGCGTTGAACTGTTTACTCCACTGTTAATTGTGATATAAACTTATATACTCGAAGTCCTGATCAATTGTCCTGTGAAACAATGAACTCTTTCCAGCGCACTTAGATATAAGGGATATGAACATTTCCCCTCAACTACAGTGGAAAAGTTTGATTGCCATGATAAAAAATAAAGAGCTTCCGCGCTTCGCGCGGAAGGGGGTAATACCCCCTCCCACACCCGCCGCTACGCGGCGCCGTGGCTGCTACGCAGCCATTACATCCCAGCAAAATTAACAATTTATCTTGGCACCCCCCCTCCAGTGAGGTCTGGATCCGGTCCTGCTGTTATCAAGTTAATCATCTACAAATAGTACAAGCAATGCTTGTACAAAATATCCTCAAACAAGCTAATTTACAAATCTTTTTGAACTTGCTACATCATATTTCACATCCCCTTTTTAATTGAATAGTCCAAAGTGTTACCAAATGATAGTGACAGACTGACAGCAGACCAGTCTATTTTTTTCTTAATGGGTGTGTGGTTGCATATAATTTACATGTCTGTGTGTGCATGTGTGTGTACTTGTAATTTGTAGTGTATGTGTTTGTACTTGTAATTTGTGTAGTGTAAGTACCATAACATTGTTGGACAGGAAAAACATCATGCCCTTGAACATGTTTTAAAAAAGGAGATCTCCTGTGTAACAGGTTATTACAGGATTGCTTTAAACATGTTCAAGGGCCACAAGGAGGTTCAAGGAGGTTTTTCCAGCCCAAGGATGAAAGTGAAAATACTTGTGCTGCATTAACTTTTGCACTTTGGCCCACATCGAGTAAACAGAAGATATGAGTTAATATAATTTTGACATGCTCAGTTTTTTTAAACTTAAAAACTACATATTTTTTGCTGCGGACGTACATTTAAGGAGATACCCAGTAAATTATGGCCATTAAAAAAAATCATAGCTTTGAAATATTATTCATATTGGATTCAAATGCATATGCAATACTTTTAAAATGAGTCCTTACTAATTTTGAGTCCCTAAAATTACAGGGTGAATTTTTGTGCCACAAATTTTGTGCCACAGAAATGTGCATTTTGACACCTCTGTGGGTAGAGCCTTAAATCTGACAAAACATGAATGTTTGGTAAAGTTCCATATTTCCTGAAACTAGACACTTTTACCTTCCTTATGACATAAAACTCCAGCAAATTTAACAATTTTCAAATTTTGACCATTTGGTTGACCTAATTACGGAATTGTCCTAATAATCAAGAGTCACACACACTGCTATTGCAAGTGTACGCAAAATTGAAATTTCTCATGAAGATAGTAATAAACCACAAAATGTACTTCTATACTGCTAAATTAAATTACCTTCCATGTGTTCTCCTTACTTTATAGAACATGGATATTGTGAGTAATTACTGCAGGCTTTCATCATTTTCAGAGAAAATGAGTTGAAAATTTTTGCTCCATCCATGGCCACACTTATCATTGACATCGACTTCCTATGGCAGTGTGTGGTACCCTAGTTACATGAAGTGTTCCATATGAAGTATATGGGTACCTAGTATTGGGACTATCACATAGAAAACAATAGGAAGAAGTGAATCGTGTGTATCGCCTTAGTCCGTAACCAACTCAGCGCGCCGTAGTTGTTGTTGAGCAAGCACTCGCGCATCGTCACTGTTGTTGCGCAAGCACTCGCGCGTCGTCGCTGTTGTTGCACAAGCACACGCACATAAAAATCTGTGCGTCACGCATAATGCTATCAGTGTTGCATTTCACCTAGTGATCACTGCTCACCTCGGAAAACTACGCCAGCGAAGGGCGAAGCCCGAGGTGAACAAACATCTAATTGACAAAAGTTTTAGTTTAAATTTACTCACTATTTCATATCCATACAGCTGCATTGAACTCTAATACATGACATTTTATTCCACAGCACAAGTAGCAAATTATGTCTCTATCTGCTTGTCTGGTGAAAGAAAGTCTTCCCATGTACAACCTTATGGCACTAGAAATTCCCGTCAGCTGACCGGTCTCGCAAGGTCAGGAAGTTAGACGTTACGCTGGTTCCCTGCAACTTTGGTCTCTCACCACTTCACAACTGACATAGTCTTAGCCATGAAGCGAAGCCCGAGGCGCGTGGAACCTGCGTAGTTAGCCGTCCCGTCAGCATTTGTTGATTCGCACTAGAAGACATTTTAGGGCTTTGAGAAGCAAATTTATTCGTTGGATTTTTACATGAAAGAGGTAAAAAATCTGCGATTAGGGTAAATATTCTGACTCAGGATAGTCTATCTATAGAATCCTGTTTCGATGGTCAAATGCTTCAAATATGGGAATAGGGGATCGTGTCACTACAGGATTTTTTTTACCCGCATCCTATTCTACAGTCATGACAGTACATATTATTTAAGAAAAACTAAAGCTTTGGGAATACAAATTTTCCCAGACCTTGAAGTCTGGTTCTAAACAGACTAATTTCACCAGTGTTCCATTGTCTGATTGGCCGATTTTTCTGCAATAATTATGCGAAAACCAATTGAAGAAACCACGCCTCTAAAAAAATTCCTATATCCCTAAGGCTAATGCACAAAAAGTCTCCCGATGACTCTGGTTAATTAATTTTCATTTTGCTTAGGAAAAGAGATATCCGAGTGCATTGAGTGATAGCAGTTGTTGTTTTCACTCGCTAAATACGACGAAAGTAAAATACTTGCGGTCTCATGCATAAAAAAAGGACTTTCCAAATACGACGATACGTAAACCAAATATGGTGGTGCCCAAAACTAAGTGCGATATGCTCATTATAATACTTATGGGCACCTCGATTGGTTACGCCGTCTGTGGAGAATCCGCTTACATGTCTGAGTACCTTATGTCGTTGGACTATGCCATCACTCACTCAGCATCATCAGCATGTATGTATGAGTCTGAGCCATGCATGTCACTGGCGGATCTACATAGGGGCGTGCTCGGCGCACGCCCCCTCGTTGGAGAGAGAAAAAAAATAAAAAACAAAATAAAATAAACTTACCAGAAGAAAAACTGCCTATCCTAAAATTTAAGATTATTCATTACTAGCGGGAGGCCCGCGCTTCGCGCGGGCTCCCACTAGCTGAGTGAACGGGAGCGATCACTGAAATGGGAACAATCAATGAAACAGAAGCAATCACTGAAGGATCAAGGTCCCGTCTGTCCCGTATTTCGCATTACCAATACAGCTGCAGTAAATTTTACACCCGCAGTGGGTAATTGACCCCGGACCTAGGGGGCCCGGGAGGCTATGGGCCCGTAAAAAATAAAAGTTCAGCCCTTGCGTTTGTGACAAAAGTCAGAGAGGGAGAGAAAGTGAGAGAGAGGAAGAATGAGTGAGTGAGTGAGTGAGTGAGTGAGTGAGTGAGTGAGTGAGTGAGTAAGTGAGAGAGAGAGGGGTAGGGAGAGAGAGAGAGAGAGAAAGAGAGAGGGGGAGAAAGAGAGCACATTGGCAGATACAGGGGGCCCATTTCCCCCTCCCGCGGCAATGACACCTACTTACGTTGAGAAAATACTCAGTAACCTACGAAATTTCAATTTTTTATGCGCTATGCGCGGTTAATAATTTAATGCTGGGCCTCTCTTGGTTTGAGAATTTACACAAACACAATTAAGATTTTGTTTTATAAAACGGTTCGTCATGAATTATGAAGTGGACTACTTACCAATTTCAAATTGTTTCTATCAAATATGGGTTTTGGAAAGTGAACATTGCAGGGTTCCGCGCTTTGTGCCTGCACCCCCCCGGGCCGATTCGCGGAAGGGAGACACCCCCTCCCGCACCCACCCCCTGGGCCGTCTCCATAAACACTCTACATATGAATATTTCAATCAAAAACACCTTTGCATCAACATTATATAGGCCTACATGAAGCTCCCACATCCCCACGCCGCGCATGGCCACTTCGCAGCCATTGTTAACTTCAAACCCCACCTCCCCCCTCATCCCCCCTCCGGTAAGTTGGTAAAAGGGGGCCCGTAACTCCAAGGTTACCCCGGGCCCGCAATTTCTCTCGGCGGCCCAGTACACCCGCAACTTTTTTTTTTTTTTTTTTTTCTTTTACCGTGGATCCGAATGAATGGATTCACCAGGGGGGGTGCGGGGGGTGCGACGCACCCCCCCCAAAAATGACAAAGGTCCGCTTTATGATGTTGAAGGTCCGCTTTGTCATGATGAAGGTCCGTTTTGTCCAATTAAATTTTGGTACTTGCCTGAATTATGTTGTTTTAAGGGGTGTGGTGCATGGTATATGAACGAATAGCTAGCTGTTAATTCATTGCTGTTGTTATTACACTGTTATTTCAACGCTGTGATGATGTCATGGTCCCACCCCCCCCCTTCAGAATTTGGAGACGATGGTGAAAAGTTATGGGTCAACCGGCGAGCGCAGCGAGCCGAAAAAAATTGGTTTGTCGGTATGCAAAAGGTCCGCTTCTGGCAAATCCGCACCCCCCCATAAATTCCTGGCTACGGGCCTGATTCCACCCTTGCAGCTGAATTTCGTTAGCGCCAAATGATGTCATGGCAAAAGCAGAATAGTACTGGCGAAGGCATTTACGAATATCGTTATTATCTGAAGTAGATGAAGTCGGGGATGAAGTGAGAAATATGTGTAATGGCTTCGGTGGATTTGGTAAAGGGGCCAAGCTGACTTTGTCACCTGCACAACACATCCCTGTCGTTTCCCCTTTGAATTTTAGTGCACCACAGTTTCCGCATTGAAAAGTCATGCTACCAATATTAAGTTCCTTGGATTGTAGTGTAATGCGAAGGGCTGCTGGTGGACATCATGAAGAGACGATCCAGCTGAGGAATCCCCTTCGGATGTTATCTATAAAATTAATCAACAAAATATATAATATTGCGTGCCGTCACCTTTGGTTCTAAAATATTTTTGCGGCCAAAAAAAACAACATTTTCTTGGATACCTAAAACTCTAGGCTAGGGACACTCAAAGGCATGTTTAGAATCCTTCAGGGAACACTTGAAGGTAGGCCTATGTTAATAAAGAACATTGAAAAAATGATTTTTTTTTTCACGAACCCCTTGAAGTGTGTAGAATAGAATAGAAAGTGATTTTTTTTAGGAAAGGAGCGGTCACTGACACAGAAGCGATCACTAAGAGGTGACACACTGTGGCTACACCGCCGCAACCATACCAGGCTATGAGATTAACGACAATTTTGGCATATTGGTCGCATGTTCTAGCTAGACCCCCCCAGTCACAACATATCCCGTATTCGTAACCTTTTTAATAGCTCAAGTTCTCGAAGTTCCCATCATATCCTGTAACTCATATAGGCCTAGTTACAGATTTCTGAATAATAAAACTTAAATATTTCACATCCTGTATAATTTTCCGTAGATTTTAATATTTTTCTTCTCAAAACTACCCCCGGTGTCTACCCGTAGCTTCCGTCATACCACAACCAAAGCGTGTTATTGACCATTTTTTCCTCTCCCCCTAGATTTTTTACCACAATTTTCTTATACTCTGTGTCTTGGCCAGTTTTCCATTTTCTGTGTTATATTCCTTTCCTCATAACTCACCAAACTCCCGTATATAGATCCCTTCATCCTGTAGTTTATGAATACTCCATCGAGTCACATTAGCCTATCTATCTCATATTGTAAACTTTTTTCATAACTTAAGTTCTCATACTTTTCGTCATATCCTGTAGCTCATGTAGTTTCCATTTTGTAGATAATAAAACGTCAACATTTCATCCCGTATAACTTTCGATTCCGTTAACTTTTTTTCTTCTCAAAAGTACTCCCCGTGTGCTAACCCGTATAGTCTCCCGTCACATCCCTCTTTCTCCTTATAATATCTCCTCAAACTTCCGTATAAAGTTCTCGAAAAGCGGATCCCTAATCCAGGTGTGAATCAAAAAAAGTATCAAGGTCCTGTCGTTCCCGTAGTTAGTATTTTCTACCTCGTAAATTGTGCACCCGCAACCCATATTCGCAAAGGTTTTCTTTTTCCCTTTTTCAAATAACCCCTGTATTCCAGCATACCGTATTATATTTTTTCTCATAGGCCCAAATTGCAGTATACCGTCCGTATTCCTATTCTCTTCCCAAAGTGTCAGGATTGCACTGGCAACTTTCCGTATTCTTAAGGCATAATACACCCCCCCCGTGTCCTCGCATCTCTGTCGTGCAAGAAGCGTTGACAAAAAAAAGCGGTACATTCTAAAAGTCTCAGTATTTTGGTTTCTCAAACTCTCCTGTGCAACTATATGACAGTCCCAGATCCCGCCATGCAGTGACAACAACTTGCCGCTTGTACGTTGTCACTGCACGCAGTCTACGGCGGCGCGTTGCTACATAGTTACGCACAGCCACAGGGCGAAATGGTATTTTAACCCATAATGCATCAGCGACGCGCTTCAGCTAGCAACCGCACCGTTTTTCCTGTTATTTCCATAGTAACTGAATCGTTTTTAAAAAGTGAATGTCCAAACGCCCCATGGCATGGTATACCCAACCAATGTACAAAAAATCAGAACTCGAGATAGAGCCATCTCTGAGAACACTCGGGAACAAGGTTGAGAATCTTTCTTTTATTATATAGATTAAAGGGGCATTTCGTGATCCACAACCTCGTCCCCTCGACTTACCTAAAATAAGTTGAAATTTTTATATCATCCGAACAGTCAGCCTTAGTAATCCATGCGTACCTAATCTCACATGCAAATTTGGTCGCATATGTAAGAAATTCGCATTTTTGTATTTTCTGTCCGTAAACGGACAGAAATTAGAGCACAGTGACCTATGGGACCGTGGGAAACAAGCAATTGCTCATAACACAAAACCGCAAGATCGGGATCGACTCAAATTTTGTAAATAAGCTTTTCTCAAGGATATCTAGTGAACAATGAATAAAACAGAAGGTGCTTGAATCACAAAATGCACCTTTAAGCGTGTGCGTGGTTTTGTAAGTAGGAAATAGCTACAAATTGTTTGATATGATTAAAAAAACGGACAGTTTCGTAGCACTTTCCCCACAATGAAGGTCTCACTTCCCGAGAAAATTGCATCTCCAGCGTATTTTGCGTCTAGCATGCAATTAATTTATTCTTGCATTCCGCGACAAGTGACCAACTTGCATCTAGCATGCAATTAATTTATTCTTGCATTCCGCGACAAGTGACCAACTATTTTCTTTGTTTCCGTGGAAGATGTAGGCTGCATTTCTAGTTAATCAACATAATCATGATTATAGTCAGGAAAGAAAATCGCACCAATGGCCATGCTTCTACCGGCTCGTATTGACCATTTTTCTTCTATTCATGAAATTTGTCTTAAAGGTGCTTGTTCCGATCATCTGTGATTTACCCGGAAATAGTATCAATTTTGATATCAGATGAAAGGCCATATTTTTCTCATTGTCGTCCTGAAATTTCAGCTTTCAATCTATTTCTTTCTCAAGATACAGATAAAAAACTACTGTTTAGTGTTTAACCATCAATATATAGCACAGTAGTGAATAGGGCGTTGTACTATGCATTATCGCGTCTACCATCAAAACCGCAAGTTAGTTTCCCACGGTACTTGATGGTCAGTGTGTACAAGTGTTAGGGTCTCATATCCCGTAGAGAACACAATAGACCAAAATCGGAATAAGCACCTTTAAGTTGATTAAAGCTGAGTGATAAAGATACATTTTATAAATCATCGGGTTATTATACCATATTTCCTGAGCTTCTTTACTTTGACAGCTTCTGACGTAGACAACCATTTCTGTGTGTTTTCTATGGTATTGCCACTAATTTTAGCAATTAACAAGGCGAACTCGTATTTACGCGATGCGTAAAATATGTCCCCGCCGAATATCGCGATCACTAAATGACAACTAAAACTGCACCAGTCCACCCTTAATTTTGGCCATCACTAGCTTGCCAAAAATAATGGTTACTCAAGAAAATGACTCAAGAAATCGTAAAATTCAGCATGCAAAAATCCCTGAAAATTCACTAAATTTAGTTGAAATATGATAATTGACTCAATGTGGCAACACTATTTTTGAAAAAATCATGTGATCACAATTTAAATTTGGGACCCATACGGGGTCTGGAATGCGGCGAAACATTGAATTTTACGTATTTTCACATTTTCCAAGAAATGTAAACAGGCTGGCAACCCAAAAGAATGACCCACATGTAACAACTACAACTAAAAAAAATTCACCCAAAATCTAATCAGGTCGAGAACTTCTCAGCCCACTTCCTTCCCCCAAGTTACATCATTATACACGTTACAGAACTCCAGAAAACTTGTACCCAGGCCTTGCGGGAAAAATTTCATAAATTATGCAAATTAGATACTTAATTAGAATATTTTACACCCAAAATCTAATCAGGTTGAGAACTCATCAACCTGCTTCTTTCCACCAAGTTACATCATCGTAGCCCTTACAGAACTCCAGATAAATTGTACACAATGTTGACATTTTCTGTGCAATATTGACCTTTTTCCCTTGACCTTTTTTCCCCTCCCCCTGACAGACCCAGGGGAGGACCCTGGGGGAATGAATTACATGGTGAGTAGGGGGTATCCCCTCCTACAATATACCAAAGTTTGGCTACTCTAGCACATCCAGAAAAAAAGATATGCCCAAATGTTCCAGGTTAACATTTTTATCACGGACATACGGACGGACATACGGACGGAGCCCATTTTATAGTCCCCTCCCGAACAAACGGCAACCTCTGCATTACTAGAACGGCGCTCTTACCAATTAAGGCTAACAAGCCAGGTTTGGTAGAGGAGCGATAGATATTATCTATAAATGTTAGGTCCGAAAGGTGTCCATCGCTTTTCTGGCGGAGAGCAACATATTTACATACGATTTATATTTGTTTTGAAATTTGAAATACTTAAGTGTTGGAAAAAAATGTGCGCTTGGCCGGACTCGAACCGGCAACCTCTGTATTACTAGAACAGCGGTCTTATTAATTAACATACAAGCCTTCCCCAAACTTGTTCACGTTCATAATTCTATGTGTATACTAACTCAAGCGTATGTCCTACATAACAGACCTTTTCATACCAGTTACACAATGCTTTGGACAAATTGGTCCACTTAGACATGACACAGTATGCACATAGATTTACGATCGAGTTTCGGGAATGGACCCCAGGTTTGGTAGAAGAGCGATAGATATCATCTATAGGTGTTAGGTCCAAAAGGTGTCCTTCTCCTTCCTAACGGATAGCACCAGAATGGTATATTTACATATGATTTATATTTGTTTTGTAATTACGTTCTCCGGGTATACAACAATGAATATTTATTATTATTTATATCAGGCTTCCGAGTGGTGCAAAGAAATCTTTGTATTGTACAGGTTTGGTAAAAGTTCCCGGATGCAATACAATATTCCTTTTAATATTGTATCGCATCCGGGCATTTTAGTGAGAACGCCATTATTGAAACACTGTATTGTTCGCTAGTTGGACAACAGGACTGTCAACGCAATGTTTGGTTTGAGTCAGCCTGATATTTAAATAATAATAATAATATTGAATGGCTTTTTTTCGTATGATACAAGAATATATTGCACTCGCTAGAAAAATATTGTACTCGTCTTCGACTCGTACAATATTTTTATAGCTCGTGCAATATATTCTTGTATCATACTCAAAACCATTCAATATTATATAAATCTTTCCTTTCAGATGGCCAGTGCATGCAAGTGTTGAAAACAACACAGTCAGAAGAATGATGTCAGAACAATAATTACATCTTACTTACATAGTATTGATAAAACTACAACAAGTAACCAAACAGGATTTGCTTGCAGCATGTATGATCTTATATTTGTCTTACGCCTTGGTATACATATTTCTCTTATGTAGAATATTGTTTTGAGCAACTCACTCTTTTCAGTGCCACACATACATCATGTACACCAGTCGTATAATTACATACAAAAATGATACAACACACATTTCTTGAAATATTCTGAAGCAAATAGCTATGTTAAGAGGTGTCATCATCATCTTACTGCCCTTTTAAAGTACTACAAATGCATCCATCAAATAACTCCAAATTACATCTCTTCCACCATCATTATTCACCATCCTGCAAGAGCCTCCCTGCATTCAGCATATGATACCACCCTTTTGACTGTGCACAAAACATCCAAGCTGCTTCAGTCCGCTGAATGCAGGACCTTTTATGCAGTTCCCCATATGTGGAATAACTTGCCGGTCAATATTATACAAATATTGATTGCCCATGTGGGACATTGACCCCGAGGTGATCTTGAGAACGTACTATTTTCCCAAAGTGGAGCTAAGGGAAAATAGTATGGTCTCAAGATTACCAAGGGTAAAGAGTTTTGACCATGGCCCGAATAAAGGGCACTTAATATTTGTTTTATATACCTCATAGATAGATCCTTTCAGCTGCAGTAACAAGTCCACAGCGAGGGCAGAAAATTACTATACCGGTCAAAAAGTTATTATACCAGGCAAAAAAGGTACTATATCGAGCAAAAAAGTACTACACACGTTTTATGCGAAAATAGTGAAGCTGACATCATGTGACTCATTTAACCAATCAGATGATAAGGATCTATCTATGAGGTATATAATAGAGAATCAGCAACAGTTACCATTTTCAAGAAAGCTCTTAAAACATATTTGTTCTCTTGATTGTGTTCAGTTGTTCCTCAGTATAATACATTGTGTTAAATTTAGTCGGCCTTTATGCCATCTTGTTTCTCAGTGCTACGATCTTTATGTAGCAGCGCTTTATAAATGCTTAATATATGTATGTATGTATTTTAATAAAAATAACAATATAAGATTGATTTTCTGAAATGACCAAACCACACTAAGGTTTTATTTTTATTTCAGTTTAGAATTACTGGTTCAAATATATTAAAAGTGTCAGTGACATTGTTTGATCTTGAAGGTACTTGAAATTCAACATTTGGTTTTCCTAACGGAGAACAATCATTGGCTTGTTAATGCCAACTGATGACCATTGGCAGATCCAGAAGAGGGGGGTTCTCCAAATTGACCAAAATCATACAAAATCAGCCCATTTTTGAGCAAATCTGCCACCATGTGCTCCCATTTATAGACTACTCAGCCCTACTTTGGATCTGTCCCTGTTGATGATCAACTATCCCACTTGGCAGGCAAAAACAATACTGATCCAATGATATGTCAAGGGTAGATCCATGATACAAAGTTGTGGAATATGATAGATTTGTGACCTAAGAACATTGTGATGCAATTTTCCTCAAGAGTTGTTATATCCATCAAGTGAAGGCAAAAGGAATTGTTAGCTTGTGCTCCACTGACCAACCCTATTTTGAAAATCGGGAAAAGGTTTTACTGTAAAAATGAATACCAACTTTGATTTTCAAAACTCTGGAAAAGTTGTTTTCTTTCAGAGCAATTATGTTTACACCAAAATAGTATTCTAAACTTCAAATTGTTGTTTTGAATAATAATAATCTTAAAGGTGCCATATTCACAAGCATATTTACTTTGCCTTATGTATCAGTTATCGCAATATCATTACAGTGTATATCACTATAATTTCCCGTTTGCCTTGCCTGGTGTATTGCCTTCTGCTTATACATGTATGTTTTGTGCATGATTTTGCTGTATTAGTGTACTGACTTTCTTATTCCACCGTTTATTTTGCTCTCTCGTGCCTTTATACCAGTGTACATCTTGGCCACATAATTCGGGTTTTTTGTAATATTTTTATACTATTTGGCGCTTCCTTATTATGTATTCATATGCATTTTGCCTGTTCTCCTTTGTTAGTTTTCCCTTAATATTGAATTAAGTCAGTACACTATTCGGCCTTTTATATTATATTTATGGTTTATATTACTTCAATTTTATGTTAACTTGCTCGATGTATCACATGCCGCCAAATGTCCGGTTTGCTCTACTATTCTGCTGTAAATATATGTGTTTATATGTATTTGTATGTACATAAGTATGTGTATGTGTATATGGGTATATAAATGTATATGTGTATGTATATGTATGTATGTATATGCATATGCTGTTTTAGTGTACTGACTTTTTTTTTCTTCTTCATTTCTTGGATTGTATGCATTTTGCTCTGTTCTCCTTTGTTAGTTTTTCCCTTAATATTGAATCAAGTCAGTACACTATTCGGCCTTTTTTTTGTAATATTCATGGTTTATACTGCTTTAATTTTATGTTAACTTGCTATAGCCCATTTATCTAACTCCGTGCAGTGATCTCACAACATTGACGCAGCTTTTACGCACGTTTCAAGATATGCCGTCTTTGTGCGCGCGTGTATAAACGCCTTCGTTTTAAGCCAGCGTGCGCGGTGTACTGGTCCGACCTTCAAATCTCGAGCTGACGTCACTGCACGGAGGAAGGCAAATGAGGTATAGTTGTCTTACTTGTTGCAAAATGTCCGGCTGCTCTACTATTCTGCTGTACTAGTGCAACGCTTTATGTTACCCCTCCCTTCATGCTCGATCGTGCCTTAGGCTGTATATAACATGGCCCTTGCTTTTTTCCTTAGTACCCATAATGCATGTAGTCACTGCAATAACCACCATCCCCTGTGTTATTTCTGCAGTATCATATGATTTTTTTTTTATCATCATATTCCATACTCATAAGCATATTTACTTTGCCTTATGTATCAGTTACTGCAATATCATTACAGTGTATATCACTATAATTTCCCGTATGCCTTGCCTGGTGTATGCCTTCTGCTTATACATGTATGTTTTATGTATGATTTTGCTGTATTAGTGTACTGACTTTCTTATTCCACCGTTTATTTTGCTCGCTCGTGCCTTTATACCAGTGTACATCTTGGACACTTAATTCGGGTTTTTTTTGTTTGTTTTACTTTTATATTATTTGGCGCTTCCTTATTATGTTTTCATAAGCATTTTGCCTGTTCTCCTTTGTTAGTTTTCCCTTAGTATTGAATTAAGTCAGTACACTATTCGGCCTTTTATGTTATATTTATGGTTTATATTACTTCAATTT
>JAMKCH010087517.1:2311-12663 GCA_023653785.1 Ophioderma brevispina | reverse complement strand
GTGATTATATGAATGGGTAAGGCTCATTGTGATAACATTGTGCACTGTAACAATTACTAAATAAAACATTGTAAGAGTACATGGTATAATGGAATTATGAATTATGAGAAAATATCATAATGAGGAAATGGGGAGAATTGGCCCTTTGTAAACATGTGAAGGGTGGTAAAAGCGGGGAAGACTTGAAGCATGTGGGGATGTTTACAAAAGGTCAATTACCATTTCCACGTTACCACAACGCTGCGGTGGTAAGTGCATTTATTTAATGACACCAGTACTAAGTGATGAGAATATACCCTGTACAGATGTGAGAGACGGGCAATGAGCAGCGCACAGGGAGGATATATAAAAGCCGGGGTACATTCTCAAAACAAAGTATAGGCCTATATACGATGAACAACTATGGTAAATAATCAATGAAAATTAATAACAATAATTATGATATGAAACCAAGAAACACATTGATTTTATATCAAAATTAACATTGCGTCATATAAATTGACAAGGGAAATAAAATGTGGCAACGCAGATCAAATAGTATAATTTCAAGAAGTGAGAACCATAAGATAAACGTACCATTTCAAAACATAATTTGTTCAGTTAAAGAGTTAGATCTTTTCAAGATCTTTGAGGCTTGTAATGATAGTTCTCCTACCAGAGTGAAGTAGACAGTTAATTCTCCCATCTATTGACCAGGCAGACTTTATAGCCTCGCTATCCTTGGCAGCTCTCAAGAGATTCATGCGTTTGGTTGTTAAACTCTCAGTTATAAGGATACCGGTACCCTTAAGTTTGCGCTTGACGCGGAAAACTGAGTTACGGATTGAGTACGCACAGAATTTCACAATGATGGGACGTGCGCGAGAGGTCGCGTCGGCGCCAATGGTGCCTACAGATTTACTAGTGGGTTGTTTGCGGCCTACTCTATGACTTCTGTCTATGTCTCTCTGATCAATCTTTAGGTGCAGTTTTTCTTCAAACATGGCAGTTGCCAATTTGTCAGTGTCTTCGTGATCGCTCTCTGGGATACCATGAATTAAGATACAGTTTCTTCTCGAATACTGTTCAAGGGAATCGATCATTTCAGCTTGTTGATCGATTGTTTTTGCCATCTTTTTGTTTTCATGCGTGAGTGCTGATGCTTGGCTTTTGATAGCATCAGTGTCATGGCTTATGGCATCAGTTACATTTTGACTCACCGTAGGGATGATTTTGTTGGTTACCTTCTCAATCAGTGTGTCATTAGAGCTAACCTTATCAGCAATAGAAGCCATTATTTCAGGTGAAGCAATCAACTTCGCCGATATGATGTTGGCAACGGCTTCAGTGATGGTGTTCAGAAGCTCGTCATCGTCTGTTAATAGGCTCTTGATGGCATTTTTTAGCTGACTTGAGGTTCCGGGTTTCACACTAGCTCCAATATCTGTTGGTAAAGATGGCGACTCTGACTCATGTTGTTTTTGTTCATTAGATCTGTTACCCGGCCGATTTTTCGACAAGCTTAACTTAGATGGATTCCTGTCGGTCATCGTTGGAGTCCTGGTAGTCGGAACTAGTGTTTAAGATGATTTTGGGACCTCAATAAGGTAGCATAGATGTGAAGATATGGGTTTTTAGTTGTAGTTTGACGGAGGAACACTATTACATGTCTGCTCTTAGCAATAGCGCCCTCGATCCTTATATTTTATATATATATAAATTGTGTATATCAGCAGATAATGGCCTACATTATATGTAAACATATTATGATCCCAGGAATAGTTGCACTGAATAAATCTTATCAAAAGAGTTATTCATAGGCATTTTACATAGAGTACGTCTTTGTCGCCCTGAATTATAAATCAAATATAAACTAACCATTGCACTAACAAGTAACTGTTAAAATTCACGGTATTTAAAAAGCAGTTCAACTAAAATGATAGGTGATATGTTATCTACAAATGTAGCTATTATAATTTGTCAATATTAGTCTTGAGAATTGAGATCGTAAACATACTCTTTTTGACCACAATTTACACCTCATCTTGTAAAGCAACACACCACGCACATACACACACATACACACACGCACACACACACACACCCCTACACCCCCCACACACAAACACACACACACATGTCATCAACTATGTTTTAGACCCTTGCGCTCGGTCAGTTCCAGTTTTGTTATTTTCAATCTTCTTTCTTTTTTGCCCTTTTTGTTACCTTAATTTTCCATACCATTTCCCCACCTTTAGTGTGATCTTTTTATTCCCCTGGCTTGAAAAGCAGAGGGGGTGTTGCGAGGGTGCGCGTATCCGTATGTGTGTGTGTGTTCCAGTTTGGTTAGGTTTTCGTTTTTCGCGTCTATTTCGAAAAGTTTAAGTCTGATTTAAACCAGACTTGGGGTTAAGGTGAAATAGGGGTTCCTTCATATGTGGATGATGTCAAAGGTTATGGACCAAGGTCAAAGGTCATCTGAGGTCACGTTTCAGACTGCCATCTTGCCAGAGGGATGACGCAAGTTTACTTGCAGTATTTTTAATATTAGTATTATTATTGTGTTTTGTGTTACTTTTGTACCTGTATTTTGTATTTCATGTCAAGTGTAACTTCGAGTCAAACAACCGGCCCCACGAACTCAAGTGTCATACCACAATGCATAAACTCTTCTAATAGTAATGAAGTAAAACTTTGTAAACAGGGTAATCATAGCAACGATGAGTATGACTTTTCTAAATACAATGATATGATTTTTAATCCCATTAGATATCAAAATGATGTTGATGTTGACTTTTTTTTAACAATTTGCGTCTTCATGTCCGTACCTAACTCCTGATCAATTTAAAGAAAGTGACCTTGTTTCAGACGTCAATGATTTTTCGATTCTAAATCTCATCATCATCATCATCATCCTTCGGCTGCGGAGCAGGCGATTACAAGATTTCTCCATGCACGTCTATATTTGGCAAGTGTGGCTATCTACTCAGCTTGTATCATGCCTTTATCATACCCTACCACACGTTGGATGTAGGCTAAATAAGAGGTGAGTGGACGTCCCGGGTGGACGTCCAGGTCTCCTTTTGCCATGAGGTGGTATGTAGAGAGCGTATCTTCTAGCAGGCTCTTCCTCTGGCAGACGAAGGATGTGTCCAAGGAAACTCCGCTGGCGATGTCTTACAAGGTGGATAGGAGGCTCAGTGTTGGTCATTGAATATGAGATGGTGTTTGAGACACGGTCTTTCCGTTTTATGTCCAGCATAATCCTGTAGCAAGAGGTAGCAAATGCGTTGATTTTGCTTTCTATGTCTTGTGATGGCACCCAGGATTCACAGCCATAGAGTAGGATGGTCACACAGGTAGTGTTGAATAACTTGACTTTTGCAGAGATGGTTAATTGGGGGGCTTTTCCACAGACGTTCTAGCTTCCAGAAGGCACTCCATGCTAATGCTTGGCGTCTCTTTAGGTCGCTTGCAGCAGATGCCATTTTGGAGCCAAGATATTTGAAATCTGTCACATGGTTGATGGATTCACCATAGACTTGAAGTGTTGGATGAGGATGACAATTTGCAGACATGTACTCTGTCTTGGATATGCTTATTATGAGGCCAAGATTTTCTGCTGCCGCTGCAGTATTGGTCAGCTGTGTTTGTGCCCTCGGAAGAGTGGATTCCAGCAGGGCAATATCATCAGCAAAATCCAAGTCATTCAATACTTTGGCTGGGTATCGTCTGGAGCGGCGAGGGCGTGTTACAATTCCAGAGTCACAATCTGATGTGGCCTTCTTCAGTAGAAAGTCTACTAGTATGATGAAAAGGAATGGAGCTAAAACATCACCCAGAAGAACTCCGGTGGTGACTTCGAAAGGATCCGAAATGTTTCCGTCGACCATTACTGCACTTTTAGAGTTGTTGTATAGTGCACTTATGGCATTCACTACGTACTGCTTCCGGTATTCCATAATGCCGCATCACAGCAAACATAACCTTTATATGGATGGAATCAAAGGCCTTCTTAAAGTCTATAAAGGTGACTGTAAGAGGAAGCTGGTAGTCTTGGAAACCTTCCATGATTCTTCTGAGGATATGGATCTGCTGGGCACAACTTCTTCCAGAACGAAATCCAGCCTGGTTGCTTCTTAAGATGGGGTCCACATGATCTCTGATTCTGTTTAGAAGGATCTTATTGTAAACCTTGGCTGTAATTGACAGAAGAGATATTCCTCGATAGTTGGTCATCAGACTAAGGTCTCCCTTCTTGGGTAGAGGAACCATGAACTAACTTAGCCATTGCATCACCACCATTCTGGAGTGCTTCAGATGTAATTGCACTGTCAAGTCCGGCGGCCTTATTGCTCTTCATTTGGCCTATGGCTAGTAGCGTCTCCTCTAGTGTTGGTGGATTGGTTTCGATGGGCAGATCTTGAGAAGCCGGTGGAGGCAGTTCCGATAATAGTGAACCGTGGCTGTTGTTGAGCAAGGAACTGAAATATTCCTTCCATTCTGCAAGTAGGTCATTCTCACTTGTAGGTGGGGTGCCATCCCTTCTGTTGACCTTGACACTGGTTTTCTTGTCTTTGCCAGATCGATTATGCATGATTTTCCATGTGGTGGTATAATCACCCTTTGAGTCAGCCAGTTTGAGTCTTCCATTTGTTTGTAGAGCATGGCTGCCTCATCTGACTTGTAACTCTCATTCAAGCTGGAGTTAACTGAGCATTTTCCAAAGTTCTCTGGACTACTTAGACTTGGAAACCAGGGCCCAAATTCATCTTCATCTTCCAAGAAAGTGCTGCCCTCAGATGGGTGAGGATAAACGCACTGCGTGAGTGAGCATGCGTTGCATCAATGCAACAGAAAGTTGAATTCAGGTGCAAAGTATTTACAGGTGCAAGTAAAAAACTGGTAGAAGAGTTACTTCAAGCAAGATTCCCTCAATGCAGATTTGAAGGCAATGAGGGATGGGTATGCAGCAGGATCAACTGGCAGGTTGTTCCAATCCCGGATGGTTCTTGGGAAGAAGGAGCTAGCATACACTGAAGAGCTAAAGTATGGAATAGTGAAGCGGGAACTGTGTCCTCTGGTGACAGTTGATAGGTGAGTCAGGTAACACTACCAGGAGATGTCAACCAAGTGGTTTCTGATCTTATACATCATCAACAGTCGATTTTGGTAGCGATGTTTCTGTAGTGATGACCACTGGAGATGTTCGAGCATGGTAAAACCTTGCTAGTTTAGCTGACAACTAAGGCCTGGTAAGATTCTAAAATCCCTAGTATGCAACTACGGAGTTGACAACTAAATTGAAATTCATAAAACCTTACTAAGAACCTTGCTAACTAGTTACATACTAGGAAAATCTAGTTGACAACTAGCTCAATCTTTGTCTACAGAATTGGGTGCTTTCGGGCGGAATGGCCTTGGTTGCAGTATGGGGAATGTAAATTCAATACATTAAATGACTACCCTTTTGTGTTTGAGTCTGTTCATCTCAGAGCATTAACATGCTTTGATCACCTGTGAACCATGATCAAAATGATGGCAATATAATTGTTGTAGCTTCCGTATATATAGGCCTGTACATATGAGCAAACCTATATATCGAGAGTTGACAAACAGAAGGACGTAACTCAGCACTGAAAGAAATATTAAAGAATTTCTTTAATTCTGCTGTAATACTGCTTTTGAGAAATGTGATGTTTAATATTTTCTACTAAGCAAATCTATTCATTACTCAAAATGTAAACATCTCATAAAGCTCATATATGGTACTGTAAGCAAACGTTATACCGGTATAAACTTTAGTACACAAAGAACAATTTTCCAACTGATTTAGTTGCTAACTAGTGAGTTAGAGTTGCTCTGGATCAACTCTAAATTTAGCAAGATTCTTAGAATGCAACTAGCACTAGTAAGGTTTTATGAATTTCAACTTGTAATCAACTAGGCTAAGTTGGCAACTAAGTCCCATTTTAGTTGCCAACTAGGCTTAGTAAGGTTTTATGAATTTGGGCCCAGGTATCTTCTTTTTGTTTCATCCCTCTCTGATTTCAGATGGATAGTATTGTCAGTTACCCAGCTCGGCATGCCACATGGTCTGCGTTTGCCAACAACCTTCTCAGCTACCTCTGCGACAGCATGTTCAAATTGTTGGTACCTCTGGGTGATTGGTGCCGATGTATCGTAGCACTGGATGGCTTCAAATCTGTTGGACAATTCCAACTGGAAATAGTCTCTTGTGGATGTATCTTGAAGTTTCTTCCAGTCGAACTTTGGTCTTATGAGAGGTTTCCCTTTGGTAGTTCTAAGGCTGCAGACGAGCAAAATGCTGACGATCCGGTGGTCGGAGTCTAGTTCTACTGAGTTGTAGGCCCTGCATTTCTTCAAAGAGTTAGACCACTTGTTGTTTATTAAGAAGTGGTCCAGCTGGTGCGTTGCCCCCGCTGGATGCATCCATGTCCACTGATGCTGCTTAGGTTATGGAAATTTCATCAGTGCTGGACGAAGTTTATGTTCTTCACACAAGCTCACCAGTCTCTCACCATTGTTGTTTGTTGTATCATAGAAACAATGGCGGCCAACAACTTCGGGATGTGATAGATGACTGTCATTTCCAACTCTAGCATTGAAGTCTCCCACAACCAGGTGGATGTTATGTTTTTTTACCTGTTCTAAATGGTCCTCGAGAGTGTTGTAAAACTCACTCTTGTCATCAAGTGTAGGGCACTCAGTGGGGGCATAGACAGATGTCACTGTAAGTTTTGGTTTACCATGGAATGTGGCAGTGATGATCCATTTGGAAATGGACTTCACACTTTGCAAACATTTGTAGATACGTCTTGCCATAAGTATACCAACACCGCCTTGTCTCTGGTCCGTGGCTGTGCTGTAAATTAACACCCAGTTTTTATCATCAGACCATAGCTCTTCTGTGGGGTTGGTTGTGAATAGGCGATGTTCTTGGATGCCAACAATATCTACACCTGCATCGGTACAACCCATGAATAGCTGGTGGTCCTTTCCCTGCTGGTACAAGGTACGTACATTGTAGGTGGGTACAATAAGAGGTTTGAAGGCAGACAGACGAGTTCCTGCTGGCCCGTCATAGAGTCATCACTTGACGGTCGCCCAGCTGCCTTCGATTGAGTACTTGGTTTCTTTCTTGTAATTTTCGTAATCATGAGTGATGCCAGAATTGTTTCAATCCGGTCTGGCAAACTGTACGGGTGATCAGCCCTGATAAGCTTGGTTCCGGAAGCAACAGCAGCCGAATTCTACTCATTATACTGTAGTTCGCCTCTGTCCTGAAAGCATGATTGGCCGGTGAAATGCAATTCGTGGGCCCTATACTGTCATGTTTTAAGCAGCAACTGTCCAATGGCCGGTGGGATTGCTCCTCGTACGCCCTATGCCGTTGGAAAATAATTTTATTTTCTCGTCCGCCTAAAACTAAGTGCAGGTTTCAACCTGGCTTTCAAGAGACCAATGGAAGGTCTAGAAGTGAGGAGCAGAGAGAAGTCAGAGCCCCAACCAGCACCTACACCGAAATGTAGGGATACACCTTGCCCGACAGCAGGAGATCTGTGTATATGTACCCCTGCTGTCATCGGTGATGTGTTGACCTTTCCCGACATTAAATCTCAACATAAGAAGTTTAAGTAAGAACTTTGACATTGTATCAAAATAACACACCGTGATTTCAGTAATATTGGCTAAGTGAAACTCATCTTAATGACAAACCAAATAAATATTATTCTCTACCTGGTTATATATACCTTTGAACCGTGAAAAGGGTGGTGTTGGAATGTATGTTTCCCAGACACTCAAATATAAGTTAAGAAATGATCTGACTAATGCGACAACAAACTATGAATCTTGTTTTATCGGAATTTAACATACTAATGAGAAAAATGTAATAGTTGGTGTGTTATATAGATCTCATACACCCATCGACAATTTCATTGGTGAAATTAATCCAAAAATTTAGAGAAGATATCCAATGAAAATAAAATCACTTATATTATGGGCGATTTTATCATCGATCTGCTTAAAGAAGATGCCCGCCGGCCTATACATGAATACTTAAACCTAGATGGTGCAAATGTTAGCGATGATTACAATAAATTCAGTAACATTTTTAGCGATCTGGTTGATGAATGTATTCCTTTAGTGAAAAGCAGTACTAATAGAAAGACTGAGCCAATATCGCCTTGGATTACTAAAGAATTGCTAAATAGCATCAATAACAAAAATAAGCTCTATAAGATTGCAAAGCAAAGACCAAATAAAGAAAATCTTAACAGATATTAACTTTATAGAAATAAACTTCACAGTCTTACTCGATTGGCTAAAAGACAATAAAAGAACATGGAAAATATCAATAGCATAATTGGTCGTAATAAGAAAAGAAACGTGCAAACAAAATTTGTTAATAAGGACGGGGACAAAGTAACCAATCCAAATGATTTTAATTATTATTTTGCAAATATTGGTTCCAAACTGGCTGCAAAAATTAACACCCATGATAAAACTTACTATGATTATTTGCACAATCCAAACCAAAATAGCATGTTTATGTCACCTATTACCAATTAAGAAATAATTGAAATCATAAGTGCGTTGGACCAAAACAAAAGTCCAGGTCACGATGACGTGACCAATTTCTATAGTCAAAAGAATTGCCAAGGAAATAAGCATACCACTTACTATGATATTCAATTTATCAATAGTTACTGGTAACGTACCAAACTACCTAAAAAAGCTAAAGTTATACCAATTCTTAAAAAAAGTTGAATTGTATTCTAATTATCGACCAATTTCACTCTTGCCGTGCTTTTCGAAAATATTCTACAGAGATTGGTTTTTAACAGGTGTACGAGATTTATTGATAAATATAACATTTTAAACAAAAAGCAATTCGGTTTCAGACCTAATCATTCCACATCAATGGCTATTGTCGAATTGGTTGATAACATTGTCAATGCAATAGAACTAACACTAGCAGTCTATTTAGATTAATCAAAAGCATTTGGTACAATCATTCATGACAGCTTACTACATAAACTGGAATACTACGGTTTCAGAGGGAATGTATTAAATTGGTTCAGAGGTTATCTATCTAACAGAAGTCAATATGTACTTTATAACTCATGCAATTCTAACATTTGTAACATAAATTGTGGGGTGCCTCAAGGATCGATATTATACCCATTACTCTTTATATTGTATATAATCATGCTTACTTCATCCATTCTTACCTTACTCTATTCGGACCGAATTTTGGTCAATAAAATAGAACTAATAAATAGAGAATTACAAAAAGTGATGTCATGGTTCAAAGCTAATAAGTTATCGGTTAAACTTAGTAAAACCAACTACATGATCATGGGTACTCCTAGCAAAACAATGAACTTTAGAGAATCTATTGATGTTGTATTAGATGGAACAAAAATAAATAGGGTCAGCAATACGAAGTTTTTAGGTGTAATTATTGATGAGAACTTTTCATGGAAATTCCATATAGAAGCTGTGTCAAATACAATATCAGGTAATGTGGGTATACTTAACAAGTTGAAATATTTTATTCTAAAGCGTGTCTTATATAGTATTTACTGTACAACTATTTCTCCATATATGGTATATTAGCTTGGTGCAACACCGCCCATTCTTATTTAGAAAAGCTGTATAAGATTCAAAACCGGGCTGTAACTTATTATCACCAAATGACATTACCTTGCTCATTCCGGACCACTTTTCAGAGACCTTAAGATATGAAAAGTTTTCGATGTGTACAAAATTTTGCTTCTGTTGTATGTTATTTGTCTCTGTGTATATGTTTTATTCACGTGTAACTTATATTTGTAAAGGGGACGATCACTTCTGGCCAATATTGGCCTTTTGATCATCTCCTCCATATCATTTTGTATTTTCATGTAGATAACTGTTTATACTATTTTCTTGATCATGTATTATCTTGATGCATTATGATGTGGAAATCTACTAACCATGGTACAAAGTTATTGTACAGAATCGGCTTACTGGAAACTGATGCATTCAGTTCTAGAATGGTCTGTTAATGATAGAAGGGCTTATGCTAATGGTTGGCCGGGATGTCATTTCCGCTTTGCGCTAATCTCTTAATACAAGGTTGGCCCATTTCTGATGGCCAAATAAAAACTTAGTTGTGTTATGTGTGCATTGATATATAACAATGTATTATTTCTCCAATGCTGTGATAAGTGTTTCTATTTTGCAGTGTCAAAGGTAAGTTAGGGACGCACCATTAGATATCCAGGGGGGGCTAGGAAGTTTAGTTTGGAGATGAATTTTTTTTTCTCGGCTGATAAGAAGGTGATTTTTTTTTTTTTTTTGGA